>CM031998.1:11116721-11340888 GCA_018804465.1 Populus tomentosa | reverse complement strand
GGCCTCTAATTTATGCAATTTAGCCCTCAATTGATCAAAAACTTCCAATTTCTTCAATTAGGCCCCTGAATCAATTCAATACAGCCCCCTTATTTACACGCCTTTTCCAAATTGGTCCCTGGTTTCGGATTTTCTCAATTAAGTCCCTAATTGGCTATTAAATTTCAATATTTATGCAATTAAGCCCTTGATTTGACCTAATAAATTCTTAAAAATATATTTTGGCCCTAGAACTTAAATTTCTTCTAATTAAAGCCCAAATTGACTTAAAAATCAATTTTTCTTGCAATCAAATCCCCTATAAACTCAATTAAAAATCCAATTAAGTCCATAAACATCCAAATTTGGACTTTTCTCCTCAAACTTCCAATTTTCTTATCCAATAGGGCTCTCATCATTCAAGAATATATTGTCAAAAATCCATCTTTGTATTTTAACTTCCTTGACCGATTTTCTGCCCATTTGCTGAGCGCTTCTGCCTCCTGTTATTTTTCCTAACCTCCTTTGGCTATTTATTTTATTTTATTTATTTAGGGACCCGAAAATGGGTTACAACAACTACTACTATTACTATTATTGTTATTGTTGTTGTTGTTGTATTGTTATTTATAATTTATACAATTAACCTCTCTGTGGTTCGACCCCGGTCTTGCTGGGTTATTTATTACTTCGACACTCCTGCACTTGGGAGAAGACATCAATCTTTTGGTCGTTCAAGTTTTTGGCGCCGTTGCCGGGGAGGTAAATTCTTGTATAAATTATAATATTTATTTTATTTTCTCTTTTCACTTTTCAATTTTTTTTTCTAACTCTTGTTTCTTTTGTTTTGTTTTGTTTCTTCTTCTTCTCTTTTCTTCCTTTTATTCTCCTCTTACACGTGCATGAGAGTTTGGTCACGTACATTAAGTGGTCAACTTTGTAGGGTATCCTCATTATTTTCAGAAAATATGGCCGAAGAAGATAATCAATCGCTTCATAATGAGAATAATGAGAATAACCGTATGAGAACACTTAGAGATCACATGAATCCCACAAGAACAAGTGCACCCTCATGCATAGTTTTCCCTCCTGATGCATCTCATTTTAATTTTAAGCCAGACATTATTCAACTTTTACCATCTTTTCATGGCTTAGACTTAGAAAATCCATACTTGCATTTAAGGGAATTTAAGGAGGTTTGTAATACCTATAATGACTCAAATTGTAGCATGAATACTATCAGATTAAAGCTTTTTCCTTTTTCATTAAAAGATAAAGCTAAAACATGGCTACAAAATTTGAGACCAGGATCTATTTGTGCTTAGGATGAAATGCAACAACAATTTTTAAAGAAGTTTTTTCCGTCTCACAGAACAAACTCTTTCAAAAGACAAATCATCACTTTCACTCAAAAGCCAGGAGAAACATTTTACCAATGTTGGGATAGGTATCGAGACTTACTTAATACTTGCCCTCATCATGGTTTTGAAACATAGAGATTGGTTTCACATTTTTATAAAGGTTTAACACCTAGAGATAGGCAAATGGTTGAATTGATGTGCAATGGAACCTTCGAAGATAAAGACCCTAATGAAGCAATGGAGTACCTAGACTTGCTAGCCGAAAATGCTCAAAATTGGGACACCACAGGTACTTATGAGGCACCAAGTAAAACTCAACCTCATACATCTAGTGGAGGTATGCACAACCTTAGGGAAGATCATGACCTCCAAGCCAAGTTTGCATTTTTAGATAGAAAAGTCGAAGCGCTTGAATTGAAAAAGAGTGGTCAATTAAAATCTGTTGAAGACATTGTGTGTCAAATCTGTGAAACCAAGGAACACTCAACAAATGATTGTCCAACTTTGCCTTCTTTTAAGGAAAGCCTCTATGAACAAGCACATGCTTTAAACAGTTTCCAAAGGCCCAACCATAACCTATACTCACAAACGTATAACCCTAGTTGGAGAAATCACCCAAATTTCAGTTGGAAGAGTGATAGCAACAATGTACAAACTTCACAGCCACCATTTCAAGCACACCATAATTTCCAAAATTCTCATGGATATGCACCTCCTTATGCTCCACCTCCTAGAAGAAATTTTGAGGAAACATTGCATGCATTCATTGAAAAGCAAGAGACAATCAACACTCAACTTGCTCAAAGCATGATCGATTTTAAAGATGCTCTTGCAAAATTAACATCTGCTCTCAGTTTCCAAGAGAAAGGTAAGTTTCCTTCTCAACCACAGCAAAATCCAAAGGGGCAATACAATGCAAATGCAAGTAGTTCTGGAAGCCAACAATGGATCAAGTCAAATCAGTCATCACTCTTCGTAGTGGTAAGGTTATTAAAAAACCTATTCTTGAACCTTGTGAGAAAGATGATGAGTCTATCTCTGAGGGTAAGGAAGGGGTTGAACATGAACATTGCAAAGAAAAGGTTGATTCCCAACCAGCACTTCCATTTCCTCATGCCATGACCAAACAAAGGAAAGTCAATCACAACTCTGAAATCTTTGAAACTTTCAAACAGGTAAGGATCAATATACCTTTGTTGGATGCTATTAAACAATTTCCTTCTTATGCTAAATTTTTGAAAGATCTGTGCACTGTGAAGAGAAAACTGAATGTGAAAAAGAAAGCCTTTTTAGCCGAACAAGTAAGTGCCATTCTTCAGAACAATAATGCTTTGAAATATAAAGACCCTGGTTGTCCTACAATTTCTTGCTTTATTGGAGAACATAAAATTGAAAGAGCCTTACTTGATCTCGGAGCTAGTGTGAATTTACTTCCATATTCAGTCTTTCAAAGTCTCAATCTAGGTGAGTTAAAACCAACCTCTGTAACTCTTTTACTTGCTGATAGATCTGTAAAAGTGCCTAGAGGAATAGTTGAGGATGTGTTAGTACAAGTTGATAAATTCATTTACCCTGTAGATTTTGTTGTCTTAGATACACAACCTATTGAAGCATGTAATTCAATTCCTGTCATTTTAGGACGTCCATTTTTGCCACTTCTAATGCATTGATTAATTGTAGGAATGGACTGATGAAGCTATCATTTGGAAACATGACATTGGAGATGAATATTTTCAACATTTACAAGCAACTTGGAGATGATAATGATTTACAGGAAGTGGACTTTATTGAAAAATTAGTTCATGATCAATTTCAAACCACTTCTATTGAAACTGAGATTGATGAATCTGATGATTTGCAAATGGTCTATTTTCAGGAAGAATCAAAGGCATGCAATTGGAGATCACAAATTGAAGAATTACCACCACAATCAATTGAGCCCATACCTTCAAGTGTTCAACCACCAAAACCTGATTTGAAGCCGTTACCATTTAATCTTAAATACTCATTTTTGGGAGAAAATGACACTTTTCTGGTAATAATCTCTTCCAAACTTAATGCACATCAAGAAGGTAAGTTATTACAGACTCTGAAAATGCACAAAAATGCATTAGGATGGACCATAGCTGACATAAAAGGAATTAGCCCTTTGATTTGCACACACGGGATTTATTTGGAGGAAAATGCTAAACCCTCTAGAGAAATGCAACGAAGGCTTAATCCTACTATGAAAGAAGTAGTGAAAAATGAAGTCATTAAGCTTCTAGATAATTGAATCATTTATCCTATTTCTGACAGCAAATGGGTAAGTCCTACCCAAGTTGTACCGAAAACGTCTGGAGTCACTGTGATAACAAATGAGAAAAATGAGTTAATTCCAACGAGGACTGTTACTGGTTGGCGCATGTGCATTGATTATAGGAAACTTAATTCAATGACTAGAAAAGATCATTTCCCTTTACCTTTCATGGATCAAATCCTAGAAAGAGTTGCAGGTCATGAATTTTATTGTTTCCTAGATGGCTATTCAGGTTACAATCAAATTGAAATTGCATTGGAAGATCAAGAGAAGACTACTTTCACATGTCCATTTGGTACTTTTGCATATCGAAGAATGCCTTTTGGATTATGTAATGCACCAGCCACGTTTCAAAGATGCATACTTAGCATATTCAGTGATATGGTTGAACGTTTTCTTGAAATTTTTATGGATGATTTTTCTGTTTTTGGTGATTCATTTGATGATTGTTTGACTAACTTAGAAAAGGTTTTGAGCAGGTGTGAAGAGAAGAATCTTGTACTGAATTGGGAAAAATGTCACTTTATGGTAACAAACGACATTGTACTTGGTCACATTGTTTCATCGAAAGGAATTGAGGTTGACAAATCTAAAATCGAGTTAATTGCCAATTTACCAACATCAAAATCTGTTAAGGATGTTAGATCATTCTTAGGACATGCTGATTTTTACAGAAGGTTCATCAAAGATTTTAGTGTAATATCTAAACCCTTGAGTAACCTTCTAACAAAGGATAATATTTTTGAATGGACTGAACATTGTGAAGAAGCCTTTGTTAAACTTAAAAACTTGCTTACTTCTGCTCTTGTCACTCAACCTCCTGATTGGTCATTACCTTTTGAAATAATGTGTGACACTAGTGATTATGCCGTGGGTGCTGTCTTGGGACAAAGAAAAGATAAGAAACCTTATGTGATTTACTATGCAAGTAAAACTTTAAATAGTGCTCAAATGAATTACACCACCACTGAAAAAGAATTACTTGCAGTAGTATTTGCATGTGATAAATTCAGGTCTTATCTTTTGGCTCACCTGTTGTTGTTTTTAGTGATCATGCAGCATTGAAATATCTTCTTTCTAAGAAAGATTCTAAGGCTAGATTGGTGCGGTGGATTTTGTTACTTCAAGAATTTGATATCACAATCAAAGACAAGAAAGGCACCGAAAATATTGTTGCAGATCATTTGTCAAGATTGACAACAGATTCGAAATCTGACATCACACCAATCGATGACTATTTTCCCGATGAATCTTTACTTTCCGTTTCTACGATGCCTTGGTTTGCTAATATTGTTAATTTTCTTGTTTCAGGACAATTTCCAGCTCATTGGAGTACCCAAGACAAAAGAAAGTTCTTGAACGAAGTGAACTTTTATTGGGATGACCCGTATTTGTTAAAATATTGTCCTGATCAAATATTTCGAAGATGCATTCTTGACAATGAGGTAAGTAGTGTCATTAAATTTTGTCATTCTGAGGCATGTGGGGGTCATTTCTCGTCGAAAAAAACAACTGCCAAAATCTTACAAAGTGGATTTTACTGGCCCACCATGTTCAAGGACTCGCATGCATTCTGCAAGACTTGTGAAAATTGTCAAAAATTGGGATATATTTCAAAACATCATATGATGCCTTTAAATCCTATTCTTGTCATTGAGATCTTTGATTGTTGGGGTATAGATTTCATGGGTCCATTTCCTCCATCATTTGGTTTCGTGTACATATTAGTCGCAGTAGATTATGTTTCAAAATGGATAGAGGCAATTCCAAGTTGGAACAATGACCACAAAACAGTGATAAAGTCTTTGAAAGACAATATTTTGAGTCGATTTGGAATCCCTCGAGCCATGATAAGTGATGGTGGAACACATTTCTGCAACAAGCCATTTGATTCTTTAAGGAAGAAATATGGAATCACACACAAAGTTGCCACCCCTTATCACCCTCAGACAAATGGACAAGTAGAGCTTGCTAATAGGAAGATTAAACAAATCTTGGAGAAAACAGTTAACCCTAATAGGAAAGACTGGTCTTTAAGACTTAATAATGCACTTTGGGCTTATCGAACTGCTTATAAAACATCATTAGGGATGTCACCTTATACACTAGTTTATGAAAAACCTTGTCACTTGCCTGTGGAAATTGAACATAAAGCTTATTGGGCTATTAAAGCTTTCAATTCAAACCTTGATGATGCTAGTCAACTGCGAAAATTGCAAATAAATGAGCTTGAGGAAATAAGAAATGATGCATATGACAATTCAAGAATTCATAAAGCAACAATCAAAGACTTTCATGATAAGAAAATATTGAGAAAAACATTTAATGTTGGTAAAAAAGTCTTGCTTTATAATTCTCGACTCCATTTATTTCCTGGAAAACTAAGATCAAGATGGAGCGGTCCTTTCATTGTGAAACATGTGTATCCATATGGGGCCTGTGATATTGAGAATCCAAATAATGACAATGTTTTCAAGGTAAATGGGCATCGTTTGAAAGTTTATTTTGACAATTTTTCAGTTGAGAATGATTCTATTGAATTGAGTGATCCTGTATATAAAGATTGATTCTTTTTCTCACATTGTTTTTCATTTTGTTTTGCTAGTCTCTCTCTCACCCCGGTCAAATGGCGGATAACGGTACTCCGTGACTTAAGTCGGTTCTTTCAGTTTCCCAAATAACTGATATATGTATATATTTGTACAATTCTTAGCTCTTTCTCCTTTATTTGAATCTCTTCTCTAATTCTCTTTTGAAAATGGATTCCACTCTTGAAAAATTGAAAAGGTATTTTCCCGTTCTGCCTTCAAATGCGATTACAAAAATTTACCGTGCTAGGTGTGCAAGATTGAGGTTGTTAATGAATCATGGAATTCCTGAAGATATTCGCTAGCTAATTAAAGCAAAGGTCTGATTATCAAGTGAGTCCTCCAATTCTTTCATTTCACACATGCCTGGAACAGGTACAAGCACTTTTGCAAAGAAACGTCGTTCAAAACGACTGAAAGTCTGTCACAGATGTGCCAGATGAGCTTGCAATGCAACATGTCGTTCTTTAGGAATGATATCTGTAAACCGTGAAGATAAGATACAATTCATTAAGGATGGCCTGAGTAAGGGGTCTTTAGATAATCTTTTGTTGACCCTTGAGATGCATCCTAGTGGAGATATGCATCGTGTAATTCATGATTTATGGCCACAATTCCATAAAGAACATGATTGACTTAGTCTTGGGAATCTGACTAAAAAAGACCCTGTTTGCCAGTTTTTAAGTAAACTGGATGGGAAGCCTATCCCCGACCCATAGAGGGCATTTAAGTCGTTCTTGGACGTAAAACCAAGGGAAGATGTGAGAAACAATCACAACTACCTGTACATACACATGCTTTTTCAAAATAAATAATTAATAAAGAGAGAGAGTGTGTGAGACTATAGCTGGCCTACATAAAAGTGGTATGATTGCATTTTCAATTTTTCATCTATAAATTCTTCTCTTCCTTCCCTTCATTTCTACTCATCCCATACATTCATCAAATATAGAAGTGTGTAGAAATGGCAGGTTCCTCAAGTCATAACATAAAAAATATTTGTGTTTTCAGTGGATCCAGTCCTGGGAAAGAAAAAGAGTTTTTAGAATCAGCAAATCATCTTGGTCGGGTACTAGCTGAGAGAAAGATTCATTTAGTGTATGGGGGAGGTAGCCTTGGTTTATTGGGAGGTGTGTCAATGGCTGCATTTTTGGGAGGCAATCAAGTTTTGGGGGTTGTCCCCAAAGCTTTAGCAACTAGGTACATCATTGGAAAAACAATTAGAGAGGAACTACAGGTCCCTACAATGTCTGATCGACTAAACGCCATGTTTAGCCATGCTGATGCTTTCATTGCCTTACCAGGTGGTCTGGGCACATTAGAAGAGATCTTTCATATTTCCTCTTGGGCCCAACTGCACATTCACCATAAACCTATAGGTTTGTTAAATGTCAATGGTTTTTATGATAAGTTACTGTTTTTCCTTGATCAAGCTGTGGAACAGGAATTTCTAACATCTTCGGCACGACAAATCATAATATCTGCTGCTACTGCTGAACAATTGATTGACCAACTAAATCTTTCATTCCTGTCATTGATCCCTGCATGAGTCGCCTAAATTGGTCAACTAAGGAAAGCCGTAAAAAGCTTAGATTAGATTTGAGCCTTCATCTGTGAAACCTTGTGTCTTTTGGTTTTATTAATAGCATAGTATTTTGTTTTGTTACTTCTTATATTTGTTTAAGTTTGTTTTAGGTTTGTCATTGTTCGTTGTTTCAGGTGATGTCTTCTATACTCTATCTTTCTACCTTAGGACATTGAGGACAATGTCTCGTTTTGGTTGGGGGGAGAGGGTAGTAGTTTAAAAAAAAAAAAACTAACTTACTAACTGTTGTTGCTATTATTAAAACCATTTGACAAAATTGTTATTAAGATGGCAGAGTATGGAGTCAGTTTTATTAACTCTTGAGACGCATCTTAGTAAGTATCCTTATTAGGATGACAGAGTAAGGAGGAAATTTTATTGACTCTAGAGACGCATCTTAGTAAGTATCATTACCAAGGTCTATCATAATACTTCTTGAAATATTCAGGTTTACAAACTCTCGCATTGTTATCACTTGATTCTGCTTCATATACTCATTTAACAAGTATTCGTAAACCTTCATTTTCACACACACACTTTAACATATGATTATGGGTTGCATGTTGGATTATTACCTTAATTATGTTCTTTTGTTAAAGGTAACA
The DNA here is from genome assembly GCA_018804465.1 of Populus tomentosa. Lineage (NCBI taxonomy): Eukaryota > Viridiplantae > Streptophyta > Magnoliopsida > Malpighiales > Salicaceae > Populus > Populus tomentosa. The sequence continues at coordinate 11,332,471 of CM031998.1, read as the reverse complement.
ACTAAGGGAAAGGGATAGTATATAATTTGCAAAAAAAATAAAAAATAAAAAAAAATGATAATATTGATGATAATAAAAAAAAAACGTAGATAAGTTTGGTTTCGTAGTCTCCCTAACCTAAGCAATTAAGCCCGAAGGGGTGTTTTAACACCTAATACCCTAAAGTCAACTGACTTGGGAGCTATTGGCCCAAAGCTTGTTACATGGGTTAAGGAGAAAAGCTTAAGGGAATCAAACATTGCACTATCCACGTATCAGTATCTGCAACCTGAGTTACTAAGCTCGTAGGGGTGTCTCAACACCTAATGCCCTAAGACCAACTGGTCTGGGAGTCATTAGCCGAAAACTCGTTACGTGGGTTAAAGATACATTGTGTTTTAAGTTGTATGTGCATATAAATAAATAAATAAATAAATAAACAAAGAAAGAAAGAAAAAAAATAATAATAATAATCCCAACCCAAGGAAGTTAACCTTAAACATTCGAACATAATATTGTTTTCTTCTAACAAAAGCCCCATCATCTATGTTTTCATACATTGAGCACATAAAAAGAAGGTTTATTAATATCTTGTTTAAGAAGTATGAAGCAGAAATATAAATTTAATGAGAGTTTGTTTATCTGGATAGATTAATGGAAGTTGAATGATGAATGCCTTGCTTTGTGGAACTTGCAAATTGTTTTTCTATTTTAACGCTTTGATTACTAAGGACTAGTAATAAGCTGGTTGGGGGGTGTGATTAGTACTTAAAAGTGCATGTTTATCAAGGTTTTATATCATCATTTTGCACTTGAAGTATCAATAACTCCTTAACTAAAGCATGTTTTATAGTAACAAGTTTGATACTATAAGATACCTTAATTTATGGTAAATGCTCATCTTAAATGCAGGACTATCACATAAATAAAAGGATTGATTGATGAGTTTAAGCATTGAAAGTTAAAGGACAAAGAGATGGCCAAACTTAGAAAAGAGATGCTGGTGCAGTCCAAACCGGAACATTGCTCGGTAATTGGATCATATCTGGAGCTCTAAATCTCGGATTTAGGTCGTTTTATATGGATGGAAAGGTAAAACATAGGCCTACAAATTTCATTTGGACACCAAGACCTAAGAAGGCCGTTCAAGTCCAAATTATAGGAACAACAAAGAAGTTCGAAGCTGTCCTGCAGCCCAGACACTATTTAGTGTTCAGCCCATATCTTGAGTTCTAGAAGTCCAAATGAACTCATCTTTTTTTTGTTGGAAAGCTGAGACAATTTCCTAGAACATTCCTGAGGATTCTGGGCAAATTATGATGTTATAAATGTCTTGTTCATACAAGAAGATAAGGATTGTCACCAAGTCAAGATGTGGCCACCCACTCATCAATTAGTCAACAAATCAATAGTTCCAAATTTTGGCCTATAAAAGGAGGCACTTACCATGTATTGAGGTGTCTTGGTTTCCAGATCAAGATCATGCTCGTGCTTTCTCTCTTTGTATTGTTTATGTCTTGCTTTCATTAATATCAAGTTTATGCACTTCATTTCCTTTCCTTTACTTAGTTAACCTCTTTCTCATTTATGTTCTTATCTTGTTCATTTATGTTTCTTTCTTTCATTATGTTCAGCTAAGATAATTATGTCAAGGTGAAAAGGGTACACTAATGGTGTAAGAATAAGTATAATATAAACTTAACATGGACCTTAACGTTGGATACTAACATGTTTTATATTTGTTATCTTGTTCACTTTTAATACTTTGCTTGTTAAATGGTTAATCTGGATTTATGTTGTATAACATTTGGTACAACAAATACTTGGCACTTTCATAGCCCATATTGTATGGTATAAACGACACCTGAGCTATGAAAGGAACTTGATTTGTTGTTAACATAAGTTATAATCATGAATGCCAGCCAACATTTACAAGTATTAGCTTTATTCGAATAAGATAACTAATGTAATCATGTTAACAATTTATAATCTGATTGGAACCTCCTTTATGTGTGGTTTCCAATTGAGTAATAAGAGTTTATACTATACTTGTTTGAAGTACCATTAGTGGATCCTCTAACCTTGACATTTGTTTTTATCATTGTTTAATCCTTACATTAATCTTTCATCTCAAAGTTCTCATTAATTTCTTCATCTTCATCTTTTATTATTATTATTATTATTATTATTATTATTATTATTATTATTATTATTTACATTCTGTTTATATTATATAATATATCTCTTTGATCTTTTCATAAACTTAGTATATAGGCTGGAAACCTGTGACCCGATCTTTTAGATCATTCTCAGGTATAACAACGCCATGTACTGAGTATTATTATTACTACTACTACTACTACTACTACTACTACTACTACTACTACTATTATTGTTATTGTAGTTGTTGTTGTATTGTTATTTATAATTTATACAATTAACCTCTCTGTGGTTCGACCCCGGTCTTGCCGGGTTATTTATTACTTCGACACTCCTGCACTTGGGAGAAGACATCAATCTTTTGGTCGTGTCAGTTGCCAGAAGGGATCTCATGTTTCAACTTTGATCAAAGGAGATCGTTAGAAGGGATCTCATGATTCAGCTTTGATCAAAAGAGGTCACTAGAAGGGATCTCATATTTCAGCTTTGGTTAAAGGGAATCGCCAGATGAGATTTCAGGTTAACCGAGCTATAAATATAGTTGTTTGGTTTTGGTTAAAGGAGGTTGCTAGAAGGGATCTTATGTTTCAGCTTTAGTTAAAAGAGGTCGCCAGAAGGGATCTCATGTTTCAGCTTTGGTTAAAGGGAATCGCCAGATGGGATTCCAGGTGGACCGAGCTACAAATATAGTTGTTTGGTTTTGCTTAAAGAAGGTCGCCAGAAGGGATCTCATATTTTGATTTGGTTAAAGGAGGTCGCCATAAGGGATCTCATATTTCAGTTTGGTTAAAGGAGGTTGCTAGAAGGGATCTCATATTTCAGCCTTAGTTAAAGGCAATCGCCAGATGGGATTCCAGGTTGATTGAGCTACAAATATAGTTTTTTTGGTTTTGGTTAAAGGAGGTCACCAGAAGGGATCTCATATTTCGGATTTGGTTAAAGGAGGTCGCCAGAAGGGATCTCATATTTCCGCTTTGGTTAAAGAAGGTCGCCAGAAGGGATCTCTTTATTTTTGGTTAAAGGGAATCGCCAGATGGGATTCCATATTCATTGAGCTACAATTATAGATTTTTGGTTTTGGTTAAAGGAGGTCGCCAGAAGGGATCTCAGGTTAACCCAACCGTAACACCGATATTAGCTTTGGCTAAGGGAAATCGCCAGATGGGTTTTCAGGTTGGCCAAACTACAAATATAGATTTTTTAGTTAAAAGAGATCGCTAGAAGGGATCTCAAATGGAATTCCATGTTAATCAAATTGAAGTTAGAATTCAGAGGATCGCCAGATTGGGATCTCGAGATGACTAAGTTTCGATCACAGTTTTTGGGTTGAGGAGGATTGCTGTAAAGACAAAGTTTCAGATCGATCAAGCTTCAGCAATATTAGTTTCAGAAGTTCAGTTTTGGTTTATCTTTATAAAACTTACTGCGCAAAACCCCTGCTCCGTAAGTATTATAAAGAGGGGGCATCTGTTGTAACCCATTTTTGGGTCCCCACACAAAAATAAAAATAAAAATAAAAAATATAATAATAACAAAAAATAATAATAATAAATAAAAAAAGTAAAAAAATATAATAATAATAATAATAATAATAATAATAATAAATAAATATATAGCTGGAAGAAATTAGAAAAAATAATATGAGGCAGAAGCGCTTAGAAAATGGTCAGAAAAATTGGTTAAGGAGGTTAAAAATACAAAGATTGAAATTTTGACAGTATATTCTTGAATGATGAGAGCCCTGTTGGAAAAGAAAATTTAAATTTTGAGGAGAAAAGTCCAAAATTGGATGTTTATGGACTTAATTGGATTTTATTGAAGGTTTAATTGGATTTATAGAGGGTTTGATTGCAAGAAAAATGGATTTTTAAGTCAATTTGGGCTTTAATTGGAAGAAATTAAAGTTCTGGGGTCAAATTACAATTTTTAAGAGTTGATTTGGTCAAATCAGGGGCTTAATTACATAAATATTGAAGTTTAATGGCCAATTAGGGACTTAATTGAGAAAATCTGAAACCAAGGACCAAATTAGAAAAGGCACGTAAATATAGGGGTTATAATTAACAAAATCAGGGGCCAAATTGAAGAAATTGGAAGTTTATTGATCAATTGAGGGTCCAATTGCATAAATCAGAGGCCAAGGACTTAAGTGAAAAACGCGGCCAACTATAGGGGCGGAGACGGAAATTGAAAGGGATGCAATTGAAATGAACAAAAGATAATTGAGGGCTGATTTGAAAATTGACGCGTTCTGACGCCTTGTTTTATTTAAATGAAACGGCGTGTTTTGTCCAAAACGACGTCATTTCATGTTAAAAGAAGAAGAAGAAGAAGAAGACCAGAACGGTGTCGTTTTGAACGACACTATTCCTCTTTCTTCTTCCCCTGAACGTGCAGCAGGGGAAGAAAGAAAAGTTGTTTTTTTTTCCTCTCTCTCTCTCCCCGCGTGCTATGCCAAAGACTTGAAGCCCCACGCCCTTTGATGATGAGGAGCCAGGGGAGCCGCGCCCACTGGCCAACCGCCGGCGCTGCCCTGCTCCCCATGCGCAACAATAATGAGCCCCGCTCATTTGGCTCTATAAATAGAGGCTCAATGCCAACATGAGGGAGAGGAGGACGAACCGAAGGAAAAAAAAAAAAAAAGAGAGAGAATGCAAAGAAAGAAAGAAAAAAAAAAAACAGAACCGAAAAGGGAGAGAAACAACCGAACAAAAGAGAACCACTGAAAACCAAAAACTGAGAGGAAGCGAAAATCTTGAAACTGGGAGGGAAACTTAAAAATAAAAACAAAACACATAACCGAGAGAACACAGAACCGTTTGAAACAGTTGCAGCGCCACTTGGAGCCACCGTCCGTGAGCCACGACACCGCCACCGGCCTCCACCGTAGCACCACCAGCGAAGCAGTCCGCTCAGCAAGCCACCGCCTCCTCCGCGCCAGGTAAGCTCTTCTTCCCCTTCATTGTTACGTTTCTCTTGGTTTTTTCCTACATGCAAAACGAATAGTGTTCTGCATGCAGGAGGGGCGGGGGGGAAAATAATTCCCCCCCCCCCACGTTTGTTGTTGATGGGCCAGGCTGATTCTGGCCCAGCATTTGTTGTTTTTTTCTTCTTTAGGCTAGGCTGGTTCTGGCCCAGCTACATTGTCTTCTGGGCCGGACCTGACCCAAATTAAAAAGAAAGATTTTGTTGGGCTGAGATCGGCCCAATCCCTTTTGGGCCTGAGTCCGGCCCAGTAAGTTGGGCCGGCCCAGCTCAGCCCACCTAATATTATATATTATTTATTATAATGTTTTTATATTATTTATATATATATATATAATTAAAAAATTCTGAAAAATCCTTGAAAATATTTTTGATTTTCCTGCATATTTTTATCAAAATAGCTTAATATTGATTTATATTTTTATACTGTAAAGATACAAATCCAGTATTAAAATACCCGGTTTTCGTCAAAACATCAAAAGAAAATTTAAAAATAAAAAATGTTTTGCTTTCAAAAATTCTGAAAAATCCTTAAAAAATATTGTTGATTTTCCTGCATATTTTTATCAAAATGGCTTAATATTGGTTTGTATTTTTATACCATAAAGATGCAAATCCAATGTTAAAATGCCCGATTTTCATCAAGACATCAACATATATATATATATATATATATATATATATATATATATGTTTTTGTTTTTAATGCATACGGCCTAGTCTCTCCAAAATAAAAATAAAAAAATCATCACATCATATTTTTATACAACAAAAGAAATTTTTTAAAAAATATATGTATTAGCATGCATTTTGACTTTAATAACAAGTTTGTTAGAACCACGAGAACTAGGCCAATATTTCAAAAATTCTAAAAAAATCTTTTTGTCTTCTTTTAATATTGAGGATTATGAATTTATATGTAAAACATATTCCTGATATTAAAAAAATATAGTTTTTATATAGACGTAGAGCGGTTACGATTTTACCCGATAAGATAAGGACCTCCTTATTGAGGACTTTTCTTGAGCCGTAAATGGACCAACAATTGGAATAGGATAACACCTTAGTTTTTTATCAGACAATCAAACAATGCAGCTTACCTTAGGTAAGGCGTATTTGGGGTGCTAATACCTTCCCTTTAAGCAACCAGTCCTCGTACCCGATCTCTGAGACCAGGTAGGGTTCCTAGTGACCAAAATACTAGGTGGCGACTCCCATTCCATTTTTCACTGATAAAAGACAAGAATTACTTGTCTCCCCATATTTTTCAAATAGATTTACATTTTAGATTTAAAGTGGGACATATATTTTCGCTGCGACGCTGCACACGTGCGACAGGCCTGAAAAGATTAACGAGACTTTCGATTTTTATTAATTATTTGATTTTCGAGGTAATCACAACTTCTGATTGATGATGGACTAAGCCTCAATCTTGGCTCATGAAATGGACTAATAATCTGTCATTGGCCTAAGCAGATTAATGATTTATAGGGCATTTTTGGAAGTAAAAAAAACATAGCTAGATTTTCTCTGATTTTTTTTTTCTTTTTGTTACTAGCTAGGGAAATTGTTTTTGTTTTTGTTTTTGTTTTTCTTAGTTAATTAAATTGGTGAGAAAGATATATTGAATGACAGTTTGATAATATGTTTCTTGGAACAAATTTGCTTTATAGAACACTAGTAGTACATGATCAAGGGTTTTAGGCAAGGTTGTCAATTCCGTTCCGTTCCATTTGAAATGGCTGAAAAATTCCATACCAATTCAAAAAACGGAACAAAACAGAACAAATGTCATCTCATTTTAAATCTCGGTCCGTTCTGGATTTTTCGGCTAAATTCTGCTCGAAACGTTCCAATTTCATTCCACATGTTCCGTTCCGCTCTTGAAAAGTCATTGAATCAAATTGAACCTTGCTCAATTTCATTAATTAAAACACCCGATTATAAAAAGCTCTTTTTCATTATTATTTTCAATAGCAATGATATTAATAATAATATTGAAAATTATTATTACTATTTTCATTAACAATGATATTAATTTTTTAAAATTAAATTTATCACTAATATATATGGTTTATATTCATGTTATTTTTTTTTCATGTTTATACTTTGTAGGAATTTGAGAAAAACAAGGAATGCTTTAGATTCCATTAGCCACTTGATAACATTGACGTAACTTTATATTTAAAATATTTTTGTTAAACATTTTACTTTCATAATATTTTGATATTTTGTTTAAGTTGAATTACTTTAAGTTAAAGATCTATTTAATCTTGACTATTTAGAAATATTTTAAATTATATTTGTTTGGCATTGTGTTTGTATTGCATAATTTATAATTAATTTATCTTGAATTTGAATTATGTTTGTTGAATATAAATATATATGAATAGTACAACCCCGAAACGGCACGCCGAAACATTCTGAAACTGAAACATTCCATTCCAATTGAAAAAACAAAACACCTACCGAAACGTAATTGACAACCTTAGTTTTAGGAAAAGAAAAACCATTATTAGTAGAATAAGATTTTATGATATTCAAGAAGTAGGTAGGAATAGTTTTCTCTAAGTCTATTTTAAAGAAAAATAGATATATAATTAATGAAAGAAAAATAAATAAATATGAGATGTCTATTTTAAAGAAAAATAGATATATAATTAATGAAAGAAAAATAAATAAATATGAGATTTATCAAAAGTAAAAATAATATTTCTATCGAAAGATCTCTCGTACACTGATCTTTTCATTACCACTCTTTATAATATTATCAAATATTTAATATTTACAATTGAAAATATATTTTTTATAAAATTAAAACTTATTATTTCTTAGAGACCATATCACAAGTTTGTGATATTGGCCAATTAACTTTGACAATCACAGTGGAATATTGGAACTAGTTGTCCAGCAAACTTCTTGGTGCTCTACAATTTAATAAAACAAGACACTGACTCAGAATTTAATGAAATTGGTTGTGGAGCATAAAGTTTTTGCAGATGAGACTATTCATATACATTGCTTGTTTACTTTTATATAGCAGTGTACATGAATAGTCTCATTTGCAAAGACTTTATGCACGATAGCCAATTTCATTTAAATTCACCTGAGCCTAGGTATCGAGATAAGCTCAAGCTAATGCTCGAGTACTTGTATCCATCAAGCACCATCTAGTTGTCTTAGGAGGCAACCTGATCCTAGGTGTTGGGCGTCCGCCCAAAACCTTTCTTAATGGGCTTAGGCTCCACCCTGAGCCTAGGTGTTAGGTATTCACCTAGCACCTAGGGTTGGGCTCAAGTGGGGTCTCAGATGCACCACCCAAGCTCATCTTTAAAGGTATGTTTTGTTAGGTCTTGACCTTCTTTGTATGTCCAAAAACATGTTATAAGTTTTTTTTTCTTATTAATACTTGTATAAAAGATATCATCTCTTATTAATGTCTATTAATTCTTGTACAAAATTTTTTTTTATTAATACTTATCTAAAAGATATCATCTTTTATTAATATGTAGTAATGCTTGTATAAGAGGTATCCTCTCTCATTAATGTTCATTAATGCTTATGTAAGAGATCTTTTCCCCTAATAAATGTTATCATAGTAAAATTATTTTTTAACTTTTTCATCTAAGGAAAAGATAAGGTTAAAAAACTATAAATACATATTAAATAACTCAGTTCTAAGAATTTAATTATTTTTAGTCTATTTATTTTATTTTTTTTATATATAAGTTTACAAACTTTATCATCAGAAGCCCTCAAACACTCTAAAATAAGATTGATATTGAATGACAGTTTAATAATATGTTTCTTGGAACAAATTTGCTTTATAGAATACCAGGAGTACATGATCAAGGGTTTAAATCTTCTAAAACCCAGCAGCTAGCTCTCATGTCAGAGTTTTAGGAAAAGAAAAAGCATTATTAGTAGAGTAAGATTTTATGATATTCAAGAAGTCAGCAGGAATAGTTGTTCTCTGAGTCTATTTTGAAGAAAAATAGATATTTAATGAAAGAAAAAAAATATTAAATATGAGATTTATCAAAAGTAATAATAATATTTCTATCAAAAGCATGGTTGACGTGAAGATTTCTCGTACACTGATCTTTTCATTAACATTCTTTGGAGAGAATGGTTTCTCCCAGCACAGCACCAGCATTACTTCTTTCTTTCGAAGAACTCTTCCTCTGCCCATTAATCACTTAATTTCCATCAGAACTGAAACTAAATTGAAAATAAGTAAAAATATTCATTATTACGAGAGCTATCCATTCTTTTAAATATTGAAGCTGCTCATTATTAATTATTACATTTCCTATTTCTATCATGAACGGGTTTTTAAGGAAGAGGCTTTGAAGATTTTGGTTGTGAAACTCGACCAATTAGAGTGTTACTTCTTTTTTATTTGTGGATAAAAAATATAACTTATTTAAAAATAAACCTTTTGTTTCCTATGATAATTGAATATAAAAAATAATAATAAAATAAAACTTTTTACTCATTAAGAAAACAAAACCCATGCATTAGCAAAACTAAAACCTTTTACACATTTAAAAAGAAAAAGTTATGAAAAATAAAAATATCGATGAGGATAGTAGTAATAATAATAATTTAATAAAAAATTTAAAACTTTTTCTTATTTAAGTTTTTGTTAATATTCTGAATTAATTGTTTTGACTAAATGATGTGTGCCATTAAATCTAGGATACTGTGCATAGATCTCTTAGTTATGGTTGGAGAGTCAATTCTTGTCAAAGCGAAACATGAGCTTTGTAAGTAGTAACAATTGCATTGATTTCTACTTTGATGGCTTTGATGGAACAAATGTTTTAGGAAGTGAAAAAAGATCAGTCTGGTGGATTTACAACGGATCGGCAACGTTCAAATGGAAGTTGAATTACATTAACAACTTCAAACGTGATCTGCTTCTAACTTTTGGATTCATTTAATTACATTACAAGTTCAGTCATGAACCTGAACCCATGTTTCCAAGAAATCCTACTAACAAACCTATCACCCAAAACGCACGCAAATGAAATCTAACTCAAGCACTAGAAATAAAACCCAACACAGCTCTCATACGGCCCCAACTGAGCAAGTTGATGCAGTGGGCAACCATTGGTATTCAGATGTTTGGCAGATTTCTTCCATTAGCATTACTTTTAAGTCAACTGAGCAAGATAATTATGTCTCAAATGTCATTCGAGTTTTCTGGATTAAGAAAATGAAAAAAAAAAACAAACAAACAAACAAAAGAACTTATGGGCAGAATAGTTAGTGGATTAACTGAAATTTAGGCATGTGGAAAATACTCCGAGTTTTTGTAGGTCATTAACCTCCGCGAGAACATGATGGTGGTGAAGACTGGTAGTGTATGGAAGCATGTTGATGCAGTGGGCAACCATTGGTATTCAGATGTTTAAGTAGTAGTGTTCTGTCATTAAATTCTTTATATATATCAGCAGCTTTCCTCCGTTAGAATTACATTTAAGTCATGTTTAGTAGTTTGAGATTTGTCAGCCGGTTTTTCGAAGTTTATATTCTGCTGCTGTGACAGTCATGTATTTTTTTGCTAAATGATTTGAGTTGAGCAAGGCTCTTATGTGTTGTTTATCCCCTTCCTTTAATTGATTATTCAGCCAAAGAAAAGACGAGAACACGAAGGAAACCATGTCAAGAAGGAAAATCATTTTATAAACAAACTTCTCAACCACTTGCTTAAAGAATTATTAAAGTGATAGAAAGAAATCTGTTTCTTCATTCATTTATGGTAATGAATGTAAGAGAAATCTGTTTCTTCATTCATTTATGGTAATGAATGTAAGATCTTGGCGTTATTATGAAGTTCATTCCTCATATTATTCTTAAATCATTTTCTCTATGAAAACTATGAGGGTGGAAAAGTAAACAGGTCAAATTGTTCAGTATCTGAGTAATTAATCAGTTCCTTGACCCAATTATTTAGTTCATAAGCTATGAATTTCTTCTTTTTTTTGGCGCTTTACGAAAGAAACTGAAGGGGACTTGATAACTATCTATTATTTGCAGCCACGCATTCTCTGCACTCTGAAAAATCTAAACAGATACATTAACATTGTTTTCAATCAAATCGTGTTTGCTTCCAAAGAAGTTAATTGTGAAAGTAACGCAATATCTAAACCATTCTGTTCAAAGTCTTCGACCCATCTCCCACGTTCATCATAATCATTCTCTTATTAGTCATTATAAGAGGGATAAGATGGTTGTGGTGGTGATAGACGTCTTCAGATTTGGCCAATTAACTTTGGCAATCACAGTGGAATATTTGCGAATTTGGTTATTCACCATGTACGAGGATATATCCCCACTAATCATCCATGGTTGAATGGTTAAAGCACCCAACTCATAATCGATGAATTCGTAGATTCAATCCCTACTAGATGCATGCCAATGTGACCCCTTAATGAATATTGGAATCTCATCATCATACATAACAAATTAGTGTGGTATATTCATATAATAATATAAGAAAATTAAGAAAAATATATGAATTTCCTTTTTTTTTTGGCGCTTATTACAAAAGAAACTGAAGGGGACTTGATAACCATCCATTATTTGCAGCAACGCATTCTCTACACTCTGAAAAATCTAAAGAGATACGTACATGAACATTGTATTCAATCAAATCGTTTTTTCTTCCAAAGAAGTTATTTGTGATAGTAATGCAATATCTAAACCATTCTGTTCAAAGTCTTCGACCCATCTCCCACGTTCATCGCAATCGTTCTCTTATTAGTCATTATAAGAGGGATAATATGGTTGTGGTGGTGATAGACGTCTTCAGATTTGGCCAATTAACTTTGGCAATCACGTGGAATATTTGTGAATTTGGTTATTCACCATGTACGAGGATATATCCCCACTAATCATCCATGGTTGAATGGTTAAAGCACCCAACTCATAATTGGTGAATTCGTAGATTCAATCCCTACTAGATGCATGCCAATGTGACCCCTTAATGAATATTGGAATCTCATCATCCATACATAACAAATTAGTGTGGTATATTCATATCAGAATATAAGAAAATTAAGAAAAATATATGAATTTCCTTTTCTTTGGGCGCTTATTACAAAAGAAACTGAAGGGGACTTGATAACTGTTGCTACACAATTTTTGACCCATGTTTTTGATATATTTTCAAAAAAAATCCAAAAATAGAGAAAAACAATGAAAATCCAAAAAAATATGTTTTTTTTTAATATGTTCTCGTCATTTTAGCATTTTCAGCGTTGTCTAAAAAAAGAATTTAAATTTAAAAAAAAAAGATTTTCAAACGAGTTCGATTTTTCACGTGTCATTTTTAAAATCATTGATTTTCCTCATTGAGTCGACGTTGATTTTGCTCGTTTTCAAAAAAATAAGAAAAATCAAAATTTACAAAAAAGAAAGAAGTTGAGGGACCATATTTTCGTTCCAGTTGAATGCGGTCGCCAGATGGGATTTCAGGTTAACCGAGTTACCCATATTTTCGTTCCAGTTGAATGCGGTCGCCAGATGGAATCTCATGTAGCTTTGGTTAAAGGGAATCGCTAAATGGGATTTCAGGTTAACCGAACTACACACCAATTTTTGTTCTTGTTAGATCGCCAGATGGGATCTCAGGTAAACCCAATCAAAAGGGAAGGTCGCCCGTGAAAATAGACCAGTGTGAGAGTGTGGGCCGGTCGCCCCTGAAAATAGACTAGAGTGAGTATGTGTGGGTAGGTCGCCCGTGAAAACAGACCAGTGTGAGAGTGTGGGGCGGTCGCCCGTGAAAACAGACAAGTGTGAGTGTGTGGGCAGGTCGCCCCTGAAAACAGACCAGTGTAAGTGTGTGGGCAGGTCGCCCTTGAAAATAGACCGGAGTGAGTATGGGTGGGCCGGTCGCCCTTGAAAATAGGCCAGTTTGAGTATGTATGGACAAGTCGCCTAAGATAATGAAATCATTTTCCTTTTGTTTTTTTCTTTACAAAGCTTACTATGCAAAACACCGAGGATTTTTGCTTCGTAAGCATTGTAAAGAGGGGGCATCTGTTGCTACCCAATTTTTGACCCATGTTTTTGATATATTTTCAAAAAAAATCCAAAAATAGAGAAAAACAATGAAAATCTAAAAAAATATGTTTTTTTAATATGTTGTCGTCATTTTAGCATTTTCAGCGTCGTCTAAAAAAAGAATTTAAATTTAAAAAAAAAACGATTTTCAAACGCGTTCGATTTTTCACGCGTCATTTTTAAAATCATTGATTTTCCTCATTGAGCCGACGTTGATTTTGCTCGTTTTCAAAAAAATCCAAAAAAATAAGAAAAATCAAAATTTACAAAAAAGAAAGAAGTTGAGGGACCAAGTTGAAAAACCTAGCAACATTTTGCCTATAAATACTGGTTTCCTCAACACATTCAAAGGGGGGTAATTTTGACAACACCAGAAAAAATACAAAACCTAAACCTAAACCCATTTTTTTCAAGAGAAGCCGTCGGTGCCCCCTCCCTTTTTTTTTTTTTTTTCTTCTCCTTCACCCGGGGCCAAACACAGCCGCCGGCCAAGACTTTTCTTCCCCGGCCGTTCCTTTCTCCCTCACCCACGAACAGCCACACTCACAGCGCCACTCATCTCCATCCTAGCCGTTCCCTTTCAGCACCATCTCGGTGGCGCTTCTCTCAGCCATCATCAGCGCCTTCTTCTCCCTCAACAGATCGGCCACCAACAGCAACGGCGAAGCAGCACCAAGAACCAGCCGTCCACAGATCCACCGGCCAACGATAGCTGCAGACCGGACAAAACCCAAAGAACCAGCAACGCCGTCCACACTCTCCCGGCCTGCTATCAACACAGATCGGCCACAGAGTCGTCCGCCTACACAGATCGGCCACCTCCAGCAGAGACGCCCACCGATCTGACCACTCCTCCACCGCGGCCCGCCTCTGCCATATCTGTCATCTGAAGAAGGAAAGAGCAGCAAGCCGGGAAGAAAGAAAGACAAAAAACAGATCCAAAAGGGGCGAAAGGAAGGATGCAGATCTGTAAAGGAAAGAAAAATTAGCACCGACTGCCATTTATGTGTTTTTGGTTGTTGCAGGTGACAGGGCCTTCACCGCCGGCAGAAAAATGAAGAGGGGAGGAAGGCGCGCCATACACCCCTGGTTTGCCAGGTTTTCCAGTGGAGGCGTGTGAACCCACGCGCCGCCAGTAGCGGCGGCGCGTGGGAAGACACGCCACTACTGTTCAGGCGGGCTTAGGTTGCTTCCCAGAGTTGTTTTCCTGAATTTCAGGGACTGTTTTGTAATTTTCAATTATGTGATGTAATTTTTGTTTAGTTTTGAATTTTTATTATTTGTATTGTGGATGTAAAAAGAAAAGAAAAAGGAAAAGAAAAAGAAAAGAAACAAAAAATAGTGAAATTGTATGTGTGGGTTTGTGTTTGTTTTTATGAATTTTTTTTTTATTTTTTTATGATAAAATTGCAAAATATATTAAAGAAGAATTTAATATTTTGATCGGATCACGGTTAAGAATTATTAACTTATACGTAAGTGATATTTCTAATTTCCGATGAAAAGACAATTATTAAAACTTCTTTAACACGTCAAAAATCACGAAGCAGCTTACCTCAGGTAGGGTGAGTTAGGGGTGCTAATACCTTCCCTAACCATAACCAGTCCCTTACCTGCGAATCTCTGACAAGACCAGTACATCCGGTTTCCTAGTAGCCTTCAATAAATTACTAGGTGGCGACTCCAACGAATGAATTCAAAGCAAACGCAACAAATGATAAAAATCGCTAGCCGATGCCGCGCGCGGATTTTTTGACGTGCGACAATAACCATCCATTATTCCATCCATTATTTGCAGCCACGCATTCTCTGCACTTTGAAAAATCTAAAGAGATATGTACATGAACATTGTATTCAATCAAATTGTTTTTTCTTCCAAAGAAGTTATTTGTGATAGTAATGCAATATCTAAACCATTCTGTTCAAAGTCTTCGACCCATCTCCCACGTTCATCACAATCGTTCTTTTATTAGTCGTTATAAGAGGGATAAGATGGTTGTGGTGGTGATAGACGTCTTCATATTTGGCCAATTAACTTTGGCAATAGCGTGGAATATTTGTGAATTTGGTTATTCACCATGTACGAGGATATATCCTCATTAATCATCCATGGTTGAATAGTTAAAGCACTCAACTCATAATTGGTGAATTAGTAGATTCAATCCCTACTAGATGCATGCCAATGTGACCCCTTAATGAATATTGGAATCTCATCATCCATACATAACAAATTAGTGTGGTATATTCATATCAGAATATAAGAAAATTAAGAAAAATGTATGAATTTCCTTTTTTTTGTGGCGCTTATTACAAAAGAAACTGAAGGGGACTTGATAACCATCCATTATTTGCAGCCATGCATTCTCTGCACTTTGAAAAATCTAAAGAGATACGTACATGAACATTGTGTTCAATCAAATCGTTTTTTCTTCCAAAGAAGTTATTTGTGATAGTAATGCAATATCTAAACCATTCTGTTCAAAGTCTTCGACCCATCTCCCACGTTCATCGTAATCGTTCTCTTGTTAGCATTATAAGAGGGATAAGATGGTTGTGGTGGTGATATACGTCTTCAGAGATGGCCAATTAACTCTGGCAATCGTAGTGGAATATTGGAACTGGTTATCTAGCAAATTACATCGTGGTGTGGATTTTAATGAAACAAGACGAAGACTTAAGACTTTGAATGAAATTGACAGTAGTTGGAAACTAAGGATAACTAAGTTATTATAAGTCAAAACTCTTAAAGAATACAAATATCATTCATATTAATTGCTTGTTGAAGTGTGAATTGAGTAAAAATATCATTCATATTATTATAAGTCCAAATTCATAATTCAAGAGTTTTATAAAATGTTCTTGATAAAAAAAAAAATATTTTGATGGCTAGAAATGACTTGAATGATGACTTTCTCTCTCATCACCAACATTCAATGACTCTTTTCTCTCTTCTCTTTTTAACAAAAGGATTGAAAAATAATACAAATAATTTTTTATACCAAAATTTATTTTGTTTAAATTTTAATGGATCTAAATTGTATAATTTGTGTTATTTTTAAAATTTGAATATCTAAGTATATTTTTTATATAATTTCAAGCACACCATCCATGTTTGGTGTCTTTTTAATTTCGGTTCTATTATTTCAATTTAACAATTGATTAAGAAATTGAAATTAAGGGCCTTTCAATTAGGATTAAAGAGCTCAAAATAAAACTTTAAAAATAAAAATAAATTATAATTTGTCATTGTCCTAAAAGCAGGCTATAGGGCATTTTTGGAAGTTAAAAAAACATAGCTAGATTTTCTCTGATTTTTTGGACAGTTATCTTTTCTCCATGGTACCTGTACATTGCCATTCTTTGCAGAGAATGGTTTCTCCCAGCACAGCACCATCATTACTTCTTTCTTTCGAAGAACTCCTCTCGATCCTCTGCTGAATAAATTGAAGGTAAATTGAAAATAAGTAAAAATATTCATTTGAATGCATCACAATGGATGCTGAATATATAAAACCCACCTGGACATTTTGAGCTCAATCTTGCATGAATCCTCTTTCTAAACGAATCCCTACTGAAAATTAATAACAATAAATGTTAAAACTAATAATATAAAATGCAAAAATAAGACTCTTCGGCAACTTGAAATGATTGATAATGCAACTTTAAATTAATGATTGATAATTTTAGTATATACATAGACTCTAATTCGTCTGTCGAAGCAAGGACAAAAGCAGAAGAGAAACTACTAAAGAAGACCTCATTTGGAGAAAAAATTGTAAACAAAAGATTTGATCTCTTTTTAAAAAAAAAATAATAATTGAGAGAATTATATATTAGACAGCACCATCAAATAAATGAGCGCTGAAAGATAAAGGAGAATAAGGGAAAACTTGAAAAAAGAAAGCAAGGCAACGAGAGATCCTTCTAGTTAGTCTAGTTTATGATATATTTAAGATTTTTAAAATAATTAAAACTTGTATAGCTGAAATTTTTAATTGAGAATTTTAATTAAAAAGCCAAATAGTAAAAAATGAGGTTAAAAATCACAATCCAATTTGATGCTTTAGACTGTATATAAAATAGTTGCGCGCTATCCAAATTAACTAAAAGCTATTTACATTTGTATTTTTATTGAAAAAATAATATTTTGAGAGCTTTCCTTTTAATTTTTATTAAAAACACTCTTATTATTTTTTATATCATCGAGGAGATAATTTTTCCTTAAAAATCCCTTTATTCGTTAATTGGTTAAAGTCAAACGGTTATACGATCAAATAGAGGAAAAATTAATAGCTACTTAATATATATAATCGATTGATGGCTCGATCCAATAGAAATAATTAGTGAAAAATCTCCATTGTTTTCAATCAAATCAATGAAAAATACAATACTTTGTTTACTTTTCTACCAGACTGAATATTTTTTTCTATATAAACTGCTTTATTTCTCTTATTTGTTTATTAAAAAAGATAAGAGTTTCTTTACTAAAGAAACATGGCATCACCTGTGTGTTTCTTAACCATGCGGATGCTTTTGCTCTTTTTGCTGTCTTTGTTTTATCTTAGAGCTTGTTATTCTTCTCCTTTCATGCAGCCTCTATGCCATGATGATGAGAGTTATGCCTTGTTGCAGCTCAAGGAAAGCCTTGTCATTAATGAGTCTGCTTCTTATGAGCCTTCTGCCTATCCTAAGGTTGCATCATGGAAAGTTGATGGAGAAAGTGGTGATTGCTGCTCATGGGATGGTGTTGAATGTGATGGGGACTCTGGTCATGTGATCGGCCTTGACCTCACTAGCAGCTGCCTTTATGGCTCCATCGACTCCAATAGCAGCCTCTTCCACCTTGTTCAGCTCAGAAGGCTGAATCTTGCTGACAACGACTTCAACAACTCTGAAATCCCTTCTGAGATTCGAAATCTCTCAAGGCTGTTTGATCTAAATCTCTCAATGTCTGGCTTCTCGGGTCAAATTCCAGCAGAGATCTTAGAGCTTTCCAAGTTGGTTTCCCTTGATCTGGGATGGAATTCTTTGAAGCTCCAAAAGCCTGGTCTGCAACATTTAGTTGAAGCATTAACCAACTTGGAGGTGCTCCATCTCAGCGGAGTCGAAATATCAGCCAAGGTACCTCAAATCATGGCAAATTTATCCTCTTTGTCATCTCTATTTCTCAGGGAGTGTGGATTGCAAGGAGAGTTCCCCATGGGTATATTCCAATTACCCAACCTTCGCTTTCTTAGTATCCGGTATAATCCATATCTCACTGGATATTTGCCGGAATTTCATTCGGGCAGCCAACTTGAATCATTGTTGCTCGCAGGGACGAATTTCTCTGGTCAGCTACCAGGGACCCTTGGGAACCTCAAATCAATGAAAGAGTTTGATGTGGCGGAATGTAATTTTTCAGGGGTGATACCATCTTCTTTGGTCAACCTTCTTCAACTTACTTACCTGTCGCTTTCTTCCAACAATTTCAGTTCTGGTACCTTAGATTGGCTTGGTAATCTAACCAAACTCAATTATGTAGGCTTGACAGAAACCAATTCATATGGTAACATTCCATCCTCTCTTAGAAACTTGACTCAGCTCGCTGTCTTAGTGCTTCAAGGAAATAAATTAACTGGTCAAATTCCATCTTGGATAGGAAACCATACCCAATTAATCTCACTATACCTGGGTGACAACAAACTGCACGGTCCGATTCCTGAGTCTATTTATAGGCTTCAAAATCTTGAAGATCTTGACCTAGCATCTAATTTCTTTAGTGGTACTTTGGATTTGAACCTTCTTCTTAACTTCAAAAACCTTGTTTCACTCCAGTTATCGTATAACAATCTGTCTCTGCTTAATAGCAACAATGCTACCATTCCTCAGCCAAAACTTGAACTCTTGACGTTGAGTGGATACAATCTAGGTGAATTTCCCAGTTTCTTGCGTCATCAAAACCATTTGGAGCTTTTAGATCTTGCCGATGACAAACTGGAGGGACACATACCCAAATGGTTTATGAACATGAGTACCATAACCCTCGAGGCTCTATGTCTGACTGGCAACCTTCTGACTGGATTTGAGCAATCCTTTGACGTTCTTCCATGGAAGAATCTACGCTCACTGCAACTTTATTCGAACAAGCTCCAAGGATCCCTTCCAATTCCACCACCAGCAATCTTCGAATATAAAGTCTGGAACAACAAATTAACCGGAGAAATACCAAAAGTTATTTGCGATCTGACTTCGCTTTCTGTCCTTGAATTGTCAAATAACAATTTGAGCGGCAAACTTCCGCCGTGCTTGGGCAATAAAAGCAGGACTGCTTCAGTTCTGAGTCTGCGCAACAATAGTTTCAGCGGTGATATTCCTGAAACATTCACAAGTGGCTGCTCATTGAGGGTCGTTGATTTCAGTCAAAACAAATTGGAGGGGAAGATACCAAAATCATTAGCCAATTGCACCGAGCTAGAGATTCTCAATCTTGAACAAAATAACATAAATGATGTCTTTCCTTCTTGGTTGGGTGCTCTTCCTCATTTGAGGGTTCTGATACTGAGATCTAATGGGCTCCATGGTGTGATTGGGAAACCTAAAACCAACGTTGAATTTCCGAGGTTACAGATTGTTGACCTCTCCAACAACAGTTTGAAGGGTAAGTTGCCACTTGAATATTTCCGAAATTGGACAGCCATGAAAACAGTCCACAAGGAACACTTGATTTACATGCAAGTAAACACAAGCTTCAAAATATCTGATTATTCAATGACAATTCAATATCAATTCTCAATGACAATGACAAACAAAGGTGTGATGATCTTATATGAGAAGATCCAAGATAGTCTTACTGCTATCGATTTCTCAAGTAATGGTTTTGAAGGAGGAATCCCAGAGGTCCTCGGAGATCTCAAAGCACTTCATTTGCTCAATCTCTCCAACAACTTTCTCAGTGGTGGCATCCCTCCATCCTTGTCCAACTTGAAAGAGCTTGAAGCTTTGGACCTTTCTCAGAACAAACTCTCGGGAGAGATTCCTGTCCAACTTGTACAACTCACCTTCCTCGAGGTGTTTAATGTGTCTCACAATTTTCTCTCTGGTCCGATACCACGAGGAAACCAATTCGGAGCATTTGACAACACTTCATTTGATGCGAATCCAGGATTGTGTGGGGAGCCCTTGTCAAAAGAATGTGGAAATAATGGCGAGGACTCGCCGCCAGCACCCAAAGAAGATGAGGGCTCGGGATGTCCACTTGAATTTGGTTGGAAGGTGGTGGTGATAGGTTATGCAAGTGGATTGGTAATTGGATGGATTCTTGGATGTGTTATGAACACAAGGAAGTATGAATGGGTGGTGAAGAATTATTTTGCGAGGTGGCAAAACAAAGGTCAGCATTTAAAGAATCAACTGCGTAGAAGTTGATTTCTAATTATTAAGGTGTTTTCCCGTTTGTTAATCATAGCAAATAAATATTATCTTGTATTTCCTTTTCCTTCTGTTTTCTTTCTTAGTTTTCACTTGTAAGGATAAGAGTGAATTTCTCTTAGATGGTTTATTTCATGTGCCATAAATAAGATGATATCTTTAAAGTAAATGAATTATGTTACTATAGCATGTCGAAAATTTGTATACACAAAGTAGTCTTCATCAAGTTATAAAACTTCAGTTTGGTGGGATGATCCCAAACTTGACCAAGTTGAAGCTTGGATTATTCCGAATTGAAGAAAAATGAGAGAAAGAATTAATTTAGGTGACATGATTAAGAACTCAGGTTGACCTTTAACCTAGATTGACTAAATGAAACTCAATGGAAAAACTTGTTGACTTTTTTAAAAAGTTTTTTTCAAACAAAATCAGTTTTAAGAAAGGAACAGCTAGAAATAGCATTATTCCCTCTCGTAGTCTTCGACCTTGTTTAAAAAAAAAGATTAACAAAAGGATAAAAACCATAAACAATTTCAAATTGTGAAAAATTAATAGTAGAAGGCACACTATTATTTTAAGCAAACTCAATAAATGCAAGCAATCTTCCTAAATTTTCAAATTCTTTTGTATGACAGTGCGTAAAAGTGTGGTTATGATATTATTAATTACTTCAGTTTGTTCAACTGTTTGGGGATAACAAGTAATAGAAAACAACAATTTATTTTCTAATTTTCCTCACAATTCCTTCCAAGAATAGCTTAAAAACTTAACATCTCTATCTTAAAATATACTCCTGGGAACCTCATAAAGTTGTATTTTCTCTCTAAAGAACACAACAATATTAGTTGTATCATCGGTTTTATAACATGCTATGAAATGTATCATCTTCAAAAACCTATCAATAACTATAAATATTGAATCCCTATAATTTTTTTAGACAAACCTAATACAAAGTTTATAAAAATATCTACTCAAGGTTCCTTAGAAACAGGCAAAAAAGTATACAAACCATGTGGTTGGGCTTTAGATTTTGCTTTCCTACTTATAATGCATTTATCACATATATGTTACATGTCCATTTTCATTTTAGGCCAATAAAAATATTAATA
Source organism: Populus tomentosa (assembly GCA_018804465.1). Taxonomy (NCBI): domain Eukaryota; kingdom Viridiplantae; phylum Streptophyta; class Magnoliopsida; order Malpighiales; family Salicaceae; genus Populus; species Populus tomentosa. The sequence goes on along the minus strand of CM031998.1, from coordinate 11,310,755 downwards.
CAACACATTTAAAGTCTTAGCAACACCAAAATTCCCTTATTAAACCATCCTCATGTGCTTCATGTATAAGCAATTCATGTATAAACTTAATGGCGCGCACAAATGATTTTCTTTAAGCAAATATCTATCAAGTCTATAAATTTTTCAAAGGTTGGATTCTTACATGCATTAAAAACATTATCAAAATCATCATCATTCATATACAATTTCTTTACATGTTCAAATCCTAACATCCTAGTAGTCGAATAGATGAAAGAACATACCTTCACGACAACATGTCAGCCACAATGTTTTCTTTGTCTTACTTGTATTTAATTGCACATGGAAAGTTCTTAATAAACTCCACCTATTTGACATGTCACCTGTTGTAATCCATTTTTGGGTCCCCGCAATAAATAAAATAAATAGCCAAAGGAGGTTAGAAAAATAACAGAAGGCAAAAGCGCTCAGAAAATGGTCAGAAAATTGGTCAAGGAGTATAAAGATACAAAGATTGGATTTTTGACAGTATTTTCTTGAAGGATGAGAGCCCTATTGAGAAGGAAAATTTGAATTTTGAGGAGAAGCCCAAATTTGGATGTTTATGGACTTAATTGGATTTTTATTTGAATTTATAAGGGATTTGATTGCAAGAAAAATTGATTTTTAAGTCAATTTGGCTTTTATTAGAAGAAATTTAAGTTCTGGGGCCAAAATATAATTTTTAGGATTTTATTGGGTCAAATCAGGGGCTTAATTGCATAAATATTGAAGTTTAAGGGCCAATTATGGACTTAATTGAGAAAATCCGAAACCAGGGACCAATTTGGAAAATGTGCCTTAATTTACTGTTCACTTTCTTCCTCAAAAAGCTGCCTGAGTGGCTGCTTTCCAGGCGAGTTTTCCGGCTCGTGTGGCCTCCAAATCCGACAAAACGTTCACCAACATGTTCACATGCAACCCCTTTATCCCGGAGAATGGTCCGGTCGGAACGAAAAAGTTAGAAACGGCTCCGTTGAGTTGCTCAAAGTGGCCACCTCGGGCAGTTCACGGCCTTGAGCTGCCAAATTTGGCAGCTCGAGGTGCACACTTTGAGTCAACGGTTGAGATGCTTTCCAACTGAATCAAGGGCTGCAATTTTTCCCCAACATAGACAAGATTGCCCTCTTCCACAGCCTATAAATAGAGTCGGATTTGGTGATCTGAGGGAGGGAGAAATTCGGGTCCAAAGTCAGCCAAAAACCAGCATTTTCGCCCAATTTCTGCAGATTTTTCTTCTTCTTTCTTCCTCTGCAACAGGAAACCGACGTCGTCTTCTCACCGTCATCTCCACCTCAAGCAGCCACCAAAACATCACACACGGTAGCAGCCGCAACAATAGCGGCCTCCTCTGCAAAACTCTTCTCCTCTGTCACCGAGGCCTCCAGCAGCAGCAACAGTAGTGGCAGCAGCCGCAGCAACCATCTTGCAACCGTGAGCTTTCCTTCTCCTCTGCTGGATAGCAGCCGCACCAAAGACCGCCAGGATAGTAGCTCTCCCTTCAGCCGCTCCAACAGTTGCAACCGTGGGCTCTCCTTCTCCTCTGCAGGACCTGCTTTGTTCTTCCTCCAGCGGCGATCAGATCCTGCAACCAGCCTCTCCGCTTCCTCCAACTCCACCGTCAGCACCACCGGGAGACCTCGTCAACTTCCTCTCCACCGCCACCAGCATCACTGGGAGGGTTCGCCATCGTCTTCAACATCGTTTCTGCCACCAGGTTTGCACCCCTTTCGTCGCTGTGCATGCACCATTTCCTTGCATTTCACTGCTCAAGTGAAATATAATTCACTTGAACAGTGAAATGCTAATTCACTGTTCACATCAGACATATTTCACTGTTCACATGAGGCCTGCTGGGTTCAGCCCAGCCACGTGGGCCCCGCTGGGTCCAGCCCTAAAAAAAATATTAAAAAAATAAAAATTCTTCAAAAAATTATTTCAAAGAAATTTGTGATTTTTTCTGTAATTTTATTACTGTATTTTGGTCAATATCGATTTGTATTTTTATATTGTAAAGATACAAATCCGGTATTAAAATACCCGGTTTTCGTAAAAAAAAATGTTTATTAAAAAAAAAATGTTTTGTTTTCATGCATACGGCCAATACTCTAACATGTTTTGAATTTTCTTTTTATATATAAAAAAAAATATTGGAAGCTTTGAAGGTGTGTTTTCGCATAGATTTCTTAAACACAAATTATTTTCTTGCATTTGTGGATTTTACAACATGTTTGTAAAACTCCAAAGGGTATTGGCCAATATTCCAAAAACTATAAAAATCTTATTTTTGGAGGAGAAATTGTATTTATTATTCACCGCTAATGTTTGGATGAAGAAATCTTTAAAAGGATGAACATCCAAAATATTATTGGGAGTAATAAATCAGCACACATGTTTGAAAGAAGCTTTGATTGTAATCGAAGACATTTCAAAATTTTAATTTTTTTACTCCACGGTTTACGAGTCGTGAAAGTATAAAATTGTTTTTTTTAAGAGTTGTGAATTTTTTCTTCGTTCCTTTTTTCCTTTTCCTGGCGATTTACGAGTCGCCAACTCCTGAAATACTAAAGGAAAAATGAGCTTTCATAGCACATGGAATCTCCTTAGATTTCTATCCAAAATAAATTGACGGGTTTAGAAGGCACCAACACCATAGACTATAGAGCAAACCAAACACCAAGCAGCTTACCTTAGGTAGGGCGTACTAGGGGTGCTAGTACCTTCCATTTACGCAACCAGTCCCTTGCCTTAGAATCTCTGAAAGACCAGTTAAGGTTCCTAGTGACCAAAATACTAGGTGGCGACTCCAAAGAACCAAATCATTAAAACACAACGAAAATCGCCAGCCGATGTCGCGCCTTATAAAATTTTTTTTTTTTTGGGGTGTGACATCACCAATTCAACTTACCTTGTCCATTCAAGTGTTTCAAACACTCATGATCAAAATGAATGATGAACTCCTTAGTCTAAAGGTATTGTTGTCACGTCTCTAATGTACTCACTAATAAGTAAAGCTCTTTGTCATATGTGGGGTAGTTCAAGGTTGCTCCATTGATATTTTCGTTAAAATAAGTAATGGACCTTTTAATCCTGCATTAAAATGGCTTCAATACCTATATCTAATACATCACACTTAATCTAAAAAACTTTTGTAAAGTCAAGTAAACCTAAAACAGGTGCATAATATAATCTTTATTTTAACAATCTTGCATCTTCATGTTTATTATCCCGTTTAAAACTAGCATATTTTTTAATCATTTTAATTAATGATGCAGCTAACATGTTAAAGTTCTAAACAAAACAACTATAAAGTTAGGCAAGCCATGAAAGCTTCTTACCTCGGTCACATATTTAGGTGTTGACCAATCCTAGATGACCTTAATCTTCATCTCATCCATCTCAATACCCTATGTAGTTACAAAATATCCGAGAAACATAATTTTTTCAATGTACAAGTTGCACTTCTTAAGATTAGCATACAATTGTACTTTACGCAACATCAAGTACATTAAGCAAATGATCAATGTACATTTAAGTTCTTGTTATAGATCACGATATCATCAAAAAGCACAACTACAAATTCACCTATGAACACACACAATATATGATTCATCAAGCACATAAATGTACTAAGTGCATTTGTAAATCCGAAAGGAATGATTAATCATTCATACAAACCATATTTAGTCCTAAAAGAAATTTTTCATTCATCACCCTCTTTCATTCTAATCTGATAGTATCCACTTTTCAAATCTATTTTAGAGAAAATACAAAATACAAGAAACTTATGTGATATATCATCAAGCCTAAGTATACGATGTTTATATTTAGTGTTATGTTGTTGATGGCAAGATGATCAACACACATCATTCAAGTTTCATCCTTATTAGGTATAAATAAAACTAGAACAACATATGGATTCATGCTCTCGTGAATGTAAACTAATATCATCAACTCTTCCGCTTGCCTTTAAAGTTTCTTTATCTCATCAAGATTACTTTGGTAGGCTAATCAGTTAGGGATTATAGCTCTGGATACAAAATCTATTTGATGTTTGATTCCTCTTAATGGTGGTAAACCATTAGGAAGATCTTCGGGAAAGATATCATCAAATTCCTGCAACAAAAAAATAGCCACACTGGAAACAACATAATCGAGATCGTTAGTATTAAAATAAATCTTTTTATACACAAGTACAATCATTGGCTTGTTAGCATAAAAAAGCATATTTAATCTCACCCTTTCTTGTATAAAAATATGATTGTTTCTTTAATTTTTCCACATAGTTTACACTTCACACACTTATTTTCTTTTCTCCTCTTTTCCTACCTCCACTATCAACCAAATTCATTAAGTTTTGATTAGTGAACGAATCTAAGTTTCTTCTCTCACCATGCTCTTTACTTAAGTTTTCAATCTCTTTGGTCTCACTTCTCTTCTCAATTGTATTTGATCATCATACACTTGTTTTGGAGATAAAAGTACATGGGTGATGGTTTTACCATCTTTTATAATTTTATGCCTATTTATAAAGCTATCATGGATGGTCTTGTTGTCAAACTATCATGCATAGGAATCACATCACATAGCATCTTGTATGGAAGATGTTCTCTCTTTGCTTATCAACATCATCTTCTTTAACTTGCACAGTAAGCATACACCTTATAATCAAGGCCTCCTTCTTAACCAAGTATGCAATCTCAACATCACTACAATCCTCCGAAAGTGGCACCTCATTATCATCAGATCTATTACTTCCAGAAAGAGAGGAAATGCTTTGTGTTGTCTTATTGGGGGAGATGAGGAGGAAGATGGAGTGGCAGAGAGAGATCTCTGGTTTTTCAAAGGGAGAGCGGTGGTTGGCCTCTATGGAAAAGGAAAATGAAGGCTTGCAATTGGTCTATAAAAGATATGAAGAAAAGAAAGTTTATTTTTTAGGGTTCCTTTATGGCTCCTTTTTTTAACCCTTGCATTAAAATATTCTCCCCTCCCCCCCCCCTCTCCTTAGATCTCCTTCCCTATTTATAGAAAAAAAATATATCATTTTTTTTCAAATGATTGGTAAAGCATCTAAATTTGATTATTTTTTTTAAAAAAAACAAGCAATATCAACGTCGACTCAACAAGAAAATCAATAATTTTGAAAATAACACATTAAAAGTCAATCACGTTTAACATACCTTTGAAATTTAAATTCTTTTGAGATGACGCTGAAAATGCTAAAAATGATGCAAATATATCAAGAATGTATTCTTTTTGGGTTTTTGTTGTGTTTTCCTAATTTTAAGAATAAGCAACAAGATCTTAATCGAACGTGTTTAGAGGAAAGACATCGCTCCCCGATACTAAGCAAAAACCACTTGATTACCAAGAAAATAAATGGCATTAGGAAATTTTAAGTTCAGTTCAAATGCCACTTGAAGCAAGCCAATCTGACTAGCCACAGCCAGTTTCCAAGCATTTTCTGGTCTTTTTGCCAACTTTATAGCAGCATCTGTGGTGGCACCAGACGATATTCCCACCTACATGGAAAAGGACTGGTTTTCATCATAAATGGAGAAATATGATGTCCATGACAGTTCTAGGCATATCAGCAAACCTTCTTTCAAAGCAATCAGCTTGTTAGTTTCAACGGCTTCATCACTTGATACCTAATATGTAATAGCAGCAACATGAAAGCTCTGTAAGACAATATATTCCTCATGAAATATTAAACAGAGATAAGCTCTTTTATGCATGGGTGCTGGGGGCTACGACAAGCTTTGGCGGAGCTTGATGCCATCCACCGACTGGATAAATATAACACGCACCGTCCCATGAAGATCGTTTGGCTGCATAAATTCCAATGCCTCGACTTCCACTCCGGTCCGACACGGAATTAGGCACACGCGCGGAAAGTGCATCTCGAACGGTCTTTACATGTGCCACGAGCGCCATGTCTGTTTCTTCGGTTGGACACCATTTGATTCGGTTCAGCCCCTAATTCTTTCTCTTTTACTGATGTTGGTCCCTGAGCTTCTAATCGAGGTATGTAGACCCGCTAACCTTAAATTCCAGGTTTAATTATCATTCTTGTGTGATATTTTCTTGATTATTAAGTTGTGTTATGGAATCTTTTCTCTTAATTATCATTCTAGTTATTCTTCTCCTTCCATGCAACCACTGTGTCATGATGAAGAGAGCTATGCCTTGTTGCAGTTCAAGGAAAGCCTTGTCATTAATGAGTCTGCTTCTTCTGATCCTTCTGCTTATCCCAAGGTTGCATCATGGAGAGTTGATGAAGAAAGTGCTGACTGCTGCTCATGGGATGGTGTTGAATGCGATGGGGACACTGGTCATGTGATTGGCCTTGATCTCAGTAGCAGCTGTCTCTATGGCTCCATCGAATATCTAATAGCAGCCTCTTCCTCATTGTTCAGCTCAGAAGGCTGAATCTTGCTGACAACGACTTCAACAACTCTAAAATCCCTTCTGAGATTCGAAATCTTACGAAACTGAATTATCTAGACCTTTCTTTTAACAGTTTTTATGGGAAAATTGATTTTATTGCTATTTGATTTGAGCTGAGCAAGGCTCGTATGTGCTGTTTATCCCTGCCATTAATTGATTATACAGCCAAAGTAAAGACGTGAACACGAAGGAAACCACGTGAAGAAGGAAAATCATTTTATAAACAAACTTCTCAACCACTTGCTTAAAGAACTATTAAGATGATAAGAAAAAGAAATCTGTTCTTCATTCATTTATGGCAATGAATGTAAGATCATGGTGTTATTATGAAGTTCATTCGTCATATTATTCTTAAATCATTTTCTCCATGAAAACTATGAGGGTGGAAAAGTAAACAGGCCAAATTGTTTAGTATCTGAGTAATTAATCAGTTCCTTGACCCAATTATTTAGCTCATAAGCTATGAATTTCTTCTTTTTTTGTTTTGGCGCTTTACGATAGAAACTGAAGGGAACTTGATAACTATATATCCATTATTTGCAGCTACGCATTCTCTGCACTCTGAAAAATCTGAACAGATACGTACATTTTCATTGTTTTCAATCGAATCGTGTTTGCTTCCAAAGACGTTATTTGTGATGGTAATGCAATATCTGTTGGTGGGAGAAACCACTGGTGGTGGCTTTGAAACACTCAGAGGGGATAAAACACACTGTTTTATTACACAAAACCGAAGCTTACAATTAAAGAAAACTTAACACAATACACGCCCTCTCTCTCTCTATTCTCTTACTTGTGTTTCTCTCAATTCTCTCCACTCAAAATAACATAACTGAGCACCCTATTTATACATAAATTCAGAATACGAAAATCTATTGTTCCAGGTGTGAAGGCGGCTGTTGACCGGCGGTGTGAAGGCGGCTGGCGGCTGCGGCTGGTGGCTGGCGGCTGGTCGGTTGGTGGCTGGTCGGTGGCAGCTGGTGGTTGCCTTCCTTGACCATCTAGAGGTTGAGTTTAATTCAACAAATCTCCCCTTTAAACTCAATCGAGAGATATCATGCCAAGCATGAACACTTCTCTCTTCAATGCCTTCTCTCTGCTTGTAGACCCTTTTGACACCTATTGCTTTCTTCTTTTCTGGTGGGTCCTTATCTGCATGGAAACAAAACAGAGTTGTATCTTCCATGACCTGAGTGGTATCATACAACTCTTCAAGATTCCGCATCTTTCTTGGTCCTTCTGACGAGGATGCTGATGGTGGTGTTGATGATGATGCTCCTGGTGTGTTCCTCCTGTTGAATACAGGGAATCTGTGCACCGGACTTTGTGGTTCAGCTGCTGGTATAAACACTGGACTTTGTGGTTCAGCTGCTGGCACAATCGGTTCTTCTACAAGTACTGTTGGTACTTCTTCACCTTCAAGGATCAAATCAAGATTGATCCATTTGACTGCTTCTTGATCACCATTCCATTCCCAAGATTTATCTTCTTCAAAGATAACATCTCTACTCGTAATCACCTTCTTCGTGATAGGATTATACAACCTGTATCCCATCCTTCTTTCACCATATCCGACAAAGATGCATTTCTCGCTCTTATCATCGAGCTTTCTCCTTCTTGCATCTGGGATCTTTGCATATGCCACACAACCAAAGACTCGTAGATGAGTAACACTTGGTTTGTGACCACTCCATGCTTCTTCTGGAGTAATACCTTGCAAACTTCTGGTCGGGCAGCGATTTAACAGATACACTGCACATGATACAGCTTCAGCCCAGTATTGCTTGGGCAACTTCTTTGCTTTGAGCAGACTTCTTGCCATGTCAAGAATCGTGCGATTCTTCCTTTCTGCTACACCGTTCAGCTGTGGTGTATAGGCTGGCGTTGTCTGATGTCTGATGCCTTGTTGTGTACAATAGGCTTCAAAGTCGTTTGCTGTATATTCTCCTCCTTGATCAGATCTCACTGTTCTGATCGTATAACCAGTTTGCTTCTCCACAATTGCTTTAAAATCTTTAAAACAATTGAATACTTCTGACTTCCTCTTCAGAAAGTATATCCACGTTTTTCTACTAAAATCATCAGTAAAAGTGAGGAAGTACCTATTTTGTCCAGTTGACATAGGCGTGATTGGGCCACACACATCTGTGTGTACTAACTCCAGTGGCCTCTTTGCTCTCCAGTTGACTTCTTTAGCAAAACTGGATCTGTGATGTTTGCTGAGGACACAACTCTCACAGACTTCATCTGGATGATCAATGTGAGGCAAACCTTTGACCATCTTCTTGCTTGCTAGCATCTTCAAACTCGTGAAATTCAGATGTCCAAGTCTCAGGTGCCAAAGCCATTCTTCACTGTTGGTGATGGCACTCAAGCACCTTGTTGCATCATACTGGATGTTCAAAGGAAACATCCTATTCTTGGACATTTTCACGTAGGCCATTAATCTCCAATTGTTGTCTCTAATTGCTAGATGACAATTCTCCGAGTAAAAAGTATAGCCTCTCTCCAAAAGTTGACCTAAGCTGATTAGGTTCTGTTTTATGGCTGGGACATAATAGACATCGGCGATGTAGCTGGAATCGCCATTTTTCATCTTGACTGGGATGTTGCCTTTACCTTTGAATGGAACCTTTGTGGTATCTCCAAAAGTAACTAGACCTTGCTTGGTCTCATCTAGATTACTAAATAACTCTCGGTAGCCGCACATGTGATTGCTGGCTCCAGTATCTAGATACCATATGTCCTCCTTTTTCTTATCAAGTCCTTGTTGGACAAGAAATGCAGTTTCTTCTCTGTCATCCTTCTCTACATAGTTAGCTTGCTCACGTATCTCCAATGGAGCTTTTCTTCTGCATTCAGTGCTATAGTGCCCAAATTGATTGCAACTATAACATTTGATATTCCTCTTGTCACGGTTATTGTAACCGCCTCCTCTTCCTCTAGGAGTGAATGCTTGTTGTCCTCGGCCTCCTCTGGTGGTGCTTCTACCACCTCTTCCTCTAAAACTTGTATTCCAAGAACCTCTTCCTTGGAATTGCTGGAATCCTCCTCTGGATTGTTGACTTCCTCCTTGAGTGGTGTAGCCACTTGATGAAGTCTCCCCTTGCTCATATCTGTCCTTGAGAGACAGCTTTGCTTGTAAGGCATGCTCAATTGCCTTATCTCCATTTCGCTTTACAATCTTCTGCTCATGAGCTTGTAAAGAACTCATAAGCTCATCAACCGTCAACTTGTCCACATCTTTGGACTCTTCAATGGCGACAACAACATGATCAAATTTTGGATCTAGAGATCTCAAAATTTTCTCCGTAATTCGAGAATCAATGAGGGCTTCTCCATTTCTCCTCATCTGGTTGACTATCACCATAATCCTTGTGTGATAATCAGAAATAGACTCCGAGGACTTCATTTGCAATAGTTCAAAGTCACCTCTCAAAGATTGAAGACGAATCTTCTTGATTCTGTCAGCACCTTTGTATTTCTGTTGGAGAGCCTCCCATATATCATGTGACGTTTCAGCGGAAGCTATGATCTCGAATGTATCTTCATCAAGACCTTGGTAGATGATGGTCTTGGCTTTGTTGTCTTTCTTTCTGTTGACTTTCAAGGCTTGCTTTTGAGCCTCTTGTAAAACATCTTCTCTTTCTTTGGACTCTGGTTCATCATAACCAGTTTGTACAATATCCAAACACTCTTGTGACCCAAGAAATGCCTTCAATCTGATGCACCAACTATCATAGTTGTCTTTAGTCAGCTTCGGGATGAGTGTATGTGTACCTTCTGTAGTCATTTTGCTTTTGGAATGACTATATCACCTCTTTGGGAGCCGAATTTGGCCAAACGGACACTGTATATCGATCCGGAATGGTCCAAATAGTCGGGAACCGGTCTGACTTTGTTGAAATCGGGTCAAAAAATGGGTGAACCGGTCCAAAAACCAATTCTGTACGGCGGGCGGTTCACTGGGTTGAACCGGGAATATTCTGGGAATATTCTGTGGAATATTCTGGGGAATATTCCTTCGGCTCGGCTGAAGCTTGAAAGCGGCTCGGCTCGGCGCGAGGTACGGCTCGGCTTGTGGCTCGGCTGGACTCGGCGTATACGGCTCGGCGCGACTCAAATATGGCGCGCGTGTGGCTCAGTCGTCTTCAACCTCGGGGCGCGTGGGATGCGCGTGGGCGATCTGGCTGAATATTCAGAAGGCGCGTGTGGGCTACCCCGAACTCCGATTTGGATGATTTTTGCGGCAGTGAGTTCGTCTTGATGATATCTACACTTTGGAATGATCAAAACCTGTTTTTGACAATTTTGAAAATTCGGATATACCCCAAAACACTTCTGTTTTCCGACGAACGGGGCTCTGATACCAATTGTTGGTGGGAGAAACCACTGGTGGTGGCTTTGAAACACTCAGAGGGGATAAAACACACTGTTTTATTACACAAAACCGAAGCTTACAATTAAAGAAAACTTAACACAATACACGCCCTCTCTCTCTCTATTCTCTTACTTGTGTTTCTCTCAATTCTCTCCACTCAAAATAACATAACTGAGCACCCTATTTATACATAAATTCAGAATACGAAAATCTATTGTTCCAGGTGTGAAGGCGGCTGTTGACCGGCGGTGTGAAGGCGGCTGGCGGCTGCGGCTGGTGGCTGGCGGCTGGTCGGTTGGTGGCTGGTCGGTGGCAGCTGGTGGTTGCCTTCCTTGACCATCTAGAGGTTGAGTTTAATTCAACAATATCTAAACCATTCTGTTCAAAGTCTTCGACCCATCTCCAACGTTCATCGTAATCGTTCTCTTATTAGTCATTATAAGAGGGATAAGATGGTTGTGGTGGTGATAGACTCTTCAGAGTTGGCCAGTTAACTTTGGCAATCGCAGTGGAATATTACATTAACATGGAAGTTGAATTACATGTTTTAGGAAGTGAAAAAAGATCAGTCTGGTGGATTTACAACGGTTCGGCAATGTTCAAAATGGAAGTTGAATTACATTAACATCTTCAAAAGTGATCTGCTTCAAACTTTTGGATTCATTGAATTACATCACAAGTTCAATCACGAACCTGAACCCATCTTTCCAAAAACTCCTACGAACAAACCTATCACCCAAAACGCACGCAAATGAAATCTAACTCAAAAGCACTACAAAAAGAAAAAACCCAACACAGCTCTGATACGGCCCCAACTGAGCAAGTTGATGCAGTGGGCAAACATTGGTATTCAGATGTTTGAGTAGTGGTGTTCTGTCACTAAATTCTTAGCGACTATTTGTAGATGATATCTTGGCAGATTTCTTCCATTAGCATTACATTTAAGTCATGTTTAGTAGTTTGAGATGCGTCAGTCGGTTTTTCCAATTTTATATTGTGCTGCTGTGACAGTCATGTATTTTATTGCTAAATGATTTGAGTTGAGCAAGGCTCTTATGTGTTGTTTATCCCTGCCTTTAATTGATTATTCAGCTAAAGAAAAGACGAGAACACAAAGGAAACCATGTAAAGAAGGAAAATCATTGTGTAAACAAACTTCTCAACCACTTGCTTAAAGAATTATGAAAATGATAAGAAAGAAATCTGTTTCTTCATTCATTTATGGCAATGAATGTAAGATCTTGGCGTTATTATGAAGTTCATTCGTCATATTATTCTTAAATCATTTTCTCCATGAAAACTATGAGGGTGGAAAAGTAAACAGGTCAAATTATTTAGTATCTGAGTAATTAATCAGTTCCCTGACCCAATTATTTAGTTCATAAGCTATGAATTTCTTTCTTCTATTTTTTGGCGCTTTACGAAAGAAACTGAAGGGGAATTGATAACTATCCATTATTTGCAGCCACGCATTCTCTGCACTCTGAAAAATCTAAACAGATACGTACATTAACATTGTATTCAGTCAAATCGTGTTTGCTTCCATAGAAGTTATTTGTGATAGTAATGCAATATCTAAACCATTTTGTTCAAAGTCTTCGACCCATCTCCCACGTTCATCGTAATCATTCTCTTATTAGTCATTATAAGAGGGATAAGATGGTTGCGGTGGTGATAGACGTCTTTAGACTTGGCCAATTAACTTTGGCAATCGCAATGGAATATTTGTGAATTTGGTTATTCACCATGTACGAGATATATCCCCACTAATCATCCACGGTTGAATGGTTAAAGCACCCAACTCGTAATTGGTGAATTTATAGATTCAATCCCTATTAGATGCATGCCAATGTGACCCCTTAATGAATATTGGAATCTCATCATCCATATATAACAAATTAGTGTGGTATATTCATATCATAATATAAAAAAATTAAGAAAAATATATGATTTTTTTTGTGTGCTTATTACGAAAGAAACTGAAGGGGACTTGATAACCATCCATTATTTGCAACCACGCATTCTCTACACTTTGAAAAATCTAAAGAGATACGTACATGAACATTGTATTCAATCAAATCGTTTTTTCTTCCAAAGAAGTTATTTGTTATAGTAATGCAATATCTAAACCATTTTGTTCAAAGTCTTCGACCCATCTCCCACGTTCATCGTAATCGTTCTCTTATTGGTCATTATAAGAGGGATAAGATGGTTGTGGTGGTGATAGACGTCTTCAGATTTGGCCAATTAACTTTGACAATCACGTGGAATATTTGTGAATTTGGTTATTCACCATGTACAAAGATATATCCCCACTAATCATTCATGGTTTAAAGCACCCAACTCATAATTGACGAATTCATAGATTCAATCCCTACTATATGCATGCCAATGTGACCCTTTAATGAATATTGAAATCTCATCATCCATACATAACAAATTAGTGTAGTATGTTCATATCATAATAAATGAACATTAAGAAAAATAATACCATAGTTTTTCAGCACCCTTTAATTATAAAAGTGCATGGTATACATAGAGTATTAACATGTAATAGCTAAAAAGAAAATAAATTAAAAAATAAAGAGTTGTTATACAAAAAAACCCAACACCGCTTTCATACGGCCCCAACTGAGCAAGACAATGTCTCAAATGTCATTCGAGTTTTCTAGATTAAGAAAATGGGAAAAAAAAAAAAAAAGGACTTACGGGCAGAAACGTTAGTGGATTAACTGAAATTCAGACATGTGGAGAATACTCCGAGTTTTTGTAGATCACGAGAACATGATGGTGGTGCAGACTGGTAGTGTATGGAAGCATCTTGATGCAGTGGGCAACCATTAAATTCTTAGCGACTAATTGTTGAATTAAACTCAACCTCTAGATGGTCAAGGAAGGCAACCACCCACCGACCAGCCGCAGCCGCCAGCCACCAGCCGCAGCCGCCAGCCGCCTTCACACCGCCGGTCAACAGCCGCCTTCACACCTGGAACAGTAGATTTTCGTATTCTGATTTTGTCTATAAATAGAGTGCCCAGCTTGTGTTTATTTGTGTGGAGAGAATTGAGAGGAACACTAGTAAGAGAATAGAGAGAGAGAGGGCGTGTATTGTTAAACTTTTGTGTTTAATTGTAAGCTTCGGTTTTGTAATAAAACAGTGTGTTTTATCCCCTTTGAGTGTTTCAAAGCCACCACCAGTGGTTTCTCCCACCAACAATTGGTATCAGAGCTTTTTTGGTTTAAAGTGGTGTTTGATCTTTGCTCAAAAATGAAAGTTGTCAAAATTGTGTTTTGACCATCCCACCGTGTAGAGGAGGACGATACGAAGCCACTGGTGAAAACAGCGTCAAAATCGGACGTCGGACATGGCCGCACTCTCCATCACTCTCCGGCAAGGCGTCTACCCACGCGCGCCAACGCGCCCCACGCGTCTTCTTCACCCGGATGAGTTGACCCGACCCATGTGAACAGTAGACATGAACAGTGCCATGCAAAGGATGACGTCATCATGATGCAAGGATGACATCACATACACAGTCAGCAGGTCAATTGACTAGTCAACTAACATGTCAGCATAGCGGGACCCACCTGCCATGTCATCAGCCGCGAGCCGAGCCAAGCTGAGCCGAGTGGAGCTGAGCTGAGTTGGAGCCGAGCCGAGTCTCGAGCCGAGGGATAGGATCCAGTGTAGCGGATCCTACGTGCAACCGGATCTGAGATTGAATCTTAGAGAGCAAAGTGTGAGAGTTGTGAGACATGTAGAGAGAAGAAGAGAGAAAGAAAGAGAAGGGCTGCCATCAGCAGCCCTGCTGCCTTAAGCAGCTGCTGCCCCATGTAGCAATGAGAGATGGGAGTTGAGTGGATGTGATCCTCCTCCATGTGTTGTATTCTTTCTCTATCTCTAAATAAAATGAACCTCTCCCGTGGATGTAGGCAATTTGCCGAACCACGTTAAATATTATGTCTCAGTGTGCTTAACCATCCGATGAGCAAAGATCAGTACATCACCGGTCCCGGATTCCGCCCCATCAAATGGTATCAGAGCCCCGTTCGTCGGAAAACAGAAGTGTTTTGGGGTATATCTGAATTTTCAAAATTGTCAAAAACAAGTTTTGATCATTCCACAGTGTAGAGCTCATCAAGACGAACTCACTGCCGCAAAAATCAGCCAAATCGGAGTTCGGGGTAGCCCACACGCGCCTTCTGAATATTCAGCCAGATCGCCCACGCGCATCCCACGCGCCCCGAGGTTGAAGACGACTGAGCCACACGCGCGCCATATTTGAGCCGCGCCGAGCCGTATACGCCGCGTCCTAGCCGAGCCATAAGCCGAGTCCAGCCGAGCCACAAGCCGAGCCGTACCTCGCGCCGAGCCGAGCCACTTTCAAGCCTCAGCCGAGCCGAAGGAATATTCCCAGAATATTCCCCAGAATATTCCACAGAATATTCCCGGTTCAACCCAGCGAACCGCCCGCCGTACAGAAGTGATGTTTTGACCGGTTCACCCATTTTCGGACCCGATTTCAACAAAGTCAGACCGGTTCCCTACTATTTGGACCATTCCGGATCGATCTACAGTGTCCGTTTGGCCAAATTCGGCTTCCAGAAGGCGATATAGTCATTAAAAGAGCAAAATGACTACAGAAGGTACACATACACTCATTCCAAAGCTGACCAAAGACAACTATGATAGTTGGTGCATCAGATTGAAAGCATTCCTTGGGTCACAAGAGTGTTTGGATATTGTACAAACTGGTTATGATGAACCAGAGTCCAAAGAAAGAGAAGATGCTTTACAAGAGGCACAAAAGCAAGCCTTGAAAGTCAACAGAAAGAAGGACAACAAAGCCAAGACCATCATCTACCAAGGTCTTGATGAAGATACATTCGAGATCATAGCTTCCGCTGAAACGTCACATGATATATGGGAGGCTCTCCAACAGAAATACAAAGGTGCTGACAGAATCAAGAAGATTCGTCTTCAATCTTTGCGAGGTGAATTTGAGTTATTGCAAATGAAGTCCTCGGAGTCTATTTCTGATTATCACACAAGGATTATGGTGATAGTCAACCAGATGAGGAGAAATGGAGAAGCCATCATCGATGCTCGAATTACTGAGAAAATTTTGAGATCCCTAGATCCAAAATTTGATTTTGTTGTTGTCGCAATTGAAGAATCCAAAGATGTGGACAAGTTGACGGTTGATGAGCTTATGAGTTCTTTGCAAGCTCATGAGCAGAAGATTGTAAAGCGAAATGGAGATAAGGCAATTGAGCATGCCTTACAAGCAAAGCTGTCCCTCAAGGACAGATATGAGCAAGGGGAGACTTCATCAAGTGGCTACACCACTCAAGGAGGAAGTCAACAATCCAGAGGAGGATTCCAGCAATTCCAAGGAAGAGGTTCTTGGAATACAAGTTTTAGAGGAAGAGGTGGCAGAAACACCACCAGAGGAGGCCGAGGACAACAAACATTCACTCCTAGAGGAAGAGGAGGCGGTTACAATAACCGTGACAAGAGGAATATCAAATGTTATAGTTGCAATCAATTTGGGCACTATAGCACTGAATGCAGAAGAAAAGCTCCGTTGGAGATACGTGAGCAAGCCAACTATGTAGAGAAGGATGACAGAGAAGAAACTGCATTTCTTGTCCAACAAGAACTTGATAAGAAAAAGGAGGACATATGGTATCTAGATACTGGAGCCAGCAATCACATGTGCGGCTACCGAGAGTTATTTAGTAATCTAGATGAGACCAAGCAAGGTCTAGTTACTTTTGGAGATACCACAAAGGTTCCATTCAAAGGTAAAGGCAACATCCCAGTCAAGATGAAGAATGGCGATTCCAGCTACATCGCCGATGTCTATTATGTCCCAGCCATAAAACAGAACCTAATCAGCTTAGGTCAACTTTTGGAGAGAGGCTATACTTTTTACTCGGAGAATTGTCATCTGGCAATTAGAGACAACAATTGGAGATTAATGGCCTACGTGAAAATGTCCAAGAACAGGATGTTTCCTTTGAACATCCAGTATGATGCAGCAAGGTGTTTGAGTGCCATCACCAACAGTGAAGAATGGCTTTGGCACCTGAGGCTTGGACATCTGAATTTCACGAGTTTGAAGATGCTAGCAAGCAAGAAGATGGTCAAAGGTTTGCCTCACATTGATCATCCAGATGAAGTCTGTGAGAGTTGTGTCCTCAGCAAACATCACAGATCCAGTTTTGCCAAAGAAGTCAACTGGAGAGCAAAGAGGCCACTGGAGTTAGTACACACAGATGTTTGTGGCCCAATCACGCCTATGTCGACTGGACAAAATAGGTACTTCCTCACTTTTACTGATGATTTTAGTAGAAAGACGTGGATATACTTTCTGAAGAGGAAGTCAGAAGTATTCAATTGTTTTAAAGATTTTAAAGCAATTGTGGAGAAGCAAACTGGTTATACGATCAGAACAGTAAGATCTGATCAAGGAGGAGAATATACAGCCAATGACTTTGAAGCCTATTGTACACAACAAGGCATCAGACATCAAACAACGCCAGCTTATACACCACAGCTGAATGGTGTAGCCGAGAGGAAGAATCGCACGATTCTTGACATGGCCAGAAGTTTGCTCAAAGCAAAGAAGTTGCCCAAGCAATACTGGGCTGAAGCTGTATCATGTGCAGTGTATCTGTTGAATCGCTGCCCGACCAGAAGTTTGCAAGGAGTTACTCCAGAAGAAGCATGGAGTGGTCACAAACCAAGTGTTACTCATCTACGAGTCTTTGGTTGTGTGGCATATGCAAAGATCCCAGATGCAAGAAGGAGAAAGCTCGATGATAAGAGCGAGAAATGCATCTTTGTGGGATATGGTGAAAGAAGGATGGGATACAGACTGTATAATCCCATCACGAAGAAGGTGATTACAAGTAGAGATGTTATCTTTGAAGAAGATAAATCTTGGGCATGGAATGGTGACCAAGAAGCAATCAAATGGATCAATCTTGATTTGATCCTTGAAGGTGAAGAAGTACCAACAGTACTTATAGAAGAACCGATTGTGCCAGCAGCTGAACCACAAAGTCCGGTGTTTATACCAGCAGCTGAACCACAAAGTCCGGCACACAGTTTCCCTGTATTCAACAGGAGGATCACACCAGGAGCATCATCATCAACACCACCAGCATCCTCATCAGAAAGACCAAGAAGGATGCGGAATCTTGAAGAGTTGTACGATACCACTCAGGTTATGGAAGATACAACTCTATTTTGTTTCCATGCAGATAAGGACCCACCAGAAAAGAAGAAAGCAATAGGTGTCAAAAAGGTCTACAAGACGAAAGCCAAATTAGTGAATAAACGCTACAAGCAGAGAGAAGGCATTGAAGAGAGAAGTGTTCATGCTTGGCATGATATCTCTCGATTGAGTTTAAAGGGGAGATTTGTTGAATTAAACTCAACCTCTAGATGGTCAAGGAAGGCAACCAACCACCGACCAGCCGCAGCCGCCAGCCACCAGCCGCAGCCGCCAGCCGCCTTCACACCGCCGGTCAACAGCCGCCTTCACACCTGGAACAATAGATTTTCGTATTCTGATTTTGTCTATAAATAGAGTGCCCAGCTTGTGTTTATTTGTGTGGAGAGAATTGAGAGGAACACTAGTAAGAGAATAGAGAGAGAGAGGGCGTGTATTGTTAAGCTTTTGTGTTTAATTGTAAGCTTCGGTTTTGTAATAAAACAGTGTGTTTTATCCCCTTTGAGTGTTTCAAAGCCACCACCAGTGGTTTCTCCCACCAACACTAATTATAGATATCTTGGCAGATTTCCTCCATTAGCATTGCATTTAAGTTATGTTTAGTAGTTTGAGATGCGTCAGTCGGTTTTTCCAAGTTTATATTCTGCTGCTGTGACAGTCATGTATTTTATTGCTAAATGATTTGAGTTGAGCAAGGCTCTTATGTGTTATTTATGCCCTCCCTTTAATTGATTATTCAGCCAAAGAAAAGACGAGAACACGAAGGAAACCATGTCAAGAAGGAAAGTCATTGTATAAACAAACTTCTCAACCACTTGCTTAAAGAATTATTAAAATGATAAAAAAGAAATCTGTTTCTTCATTCATTTATGGCAATGAATGTAAGATCTTGGCGTTATTATGAAGTTCATTCGTCATATTATTCTGAAATCATTTTCTCCATGAAAACTATGAGGGTGGAAATGTAAACAGATACATACATTTTCATCTGAGTAATTAATCAGTTCCTTTACCCAATTATTTGGTTCATAAGCTATGAATTTCTTCTCCTTTTTTTGGCGCTTTACGAGAGAAACTGAAGGGGACTTGATAACTATTCATTATTTGCAACCACGCATTCTCTGCACTCCGAAAAATCTAAAGAGATACGTACATTAACATTGTTTTCAATCAAATCGTGTTTGATTCCAAAGAAGTTATTTGTGATAGTAATGGAATATCTAAACCATTCTGTTCAAAGTCTTCGACCCATCTCCCACGTTCATCGTAATCGTTCTCTTGTTAGCATTATAAGAGGGATAAGATGGTTGTGGTGGTGATATACGTCTTCAGAGATGGCCAATTATCTCTGGCAATCGTAGTGGAATATATATTGGAACTGGTTATCTAGCAAATTACATCGTGGTGTGGATTTTAATGAAACAAGACGAAGACTTGAGACTTTGAATGAAATTGACAGTAGTTGGAAACTAAGGATAACTAAGTTATTATAAGTCAAAACTTTTAAAGAATAAAAATACCATTCATATTAATTGCTTGTTGAACTGTGAATTGAGTAAAAATATCATTCATATTATTATAAGTCCAAATTCATAAATTCAAGAGTTTTATAAAATATTCTTGATTGAAAAAAAAAATATTTTAGTGGCTAGAAATGACTTGAATGATGACTTTCTCTCTCATCACTAAAATTCAATGACTCTTCTCTCTCTTCTCTTTCTAACAAAGGATTGAAAAATAATAAAAATAATTTTTTATATCAAAATTGATTTTGTTTAAATTTTAAGGGATCTAAATTATATAATTTTTGTTATTTTTAAAATTTGAATATCTAATTATATTTTTTATATAATTCCAAGCACGTCATCTATGCTTGGTGTCTTTTTAATTTCAATTCTATTATTTCAATTTAACAATTGATTAAGAAATTGAAATTAAGGCCTTCAATTGGGATCAAAGAGCTCAAAATAAAACTTTGACAATAAAAATAAATTATAATTTGTCATTGGCCTAAAAGCAGGCTAGTGATTTATAGGGCATTTTTGAAAGTTAAAAAAACATAGCTAGATTTTCTCTGATTTTTTGGACAGTTATCTTTTCTCCATGGTACCTGTACTTTGCCATTCTTTGCAGAGAATGGTTTCTCCCAGCACAGCACCATCATTACTTCTTTCTTTCGAAGAACTCCTCTCGATCCTCTGCTGAATAAATTGAAGGTAAATTGAAAATAAGTAAATTGAAGGTAAATTGAAAATAAGTAAAAATATTCATTTGAATGCATCACAATGGATGCTGAATATATAAAACCCACCTGGACATTTTGAGCTCAATCTTGCATGAATTCTCTTTCTAAACGAATCCCTACTGAAAATTAATAACAATAAATGTTAAAACTAATAATATAAAATGCAAAAATAAGACTCTTCGGCAACTTGAAATGATTGATAATGCAACTTTAAATTAATGATTGATAATTTTAGTATATACATAGACTCTTCGTCTGTCGAAGCAAGAACAAAAGCAGAAGAGAAACTATTAAAGAAGACCTCATTTGGAGAAAAAATTGTAAACAAGAGATTTTGATCTCTTTTATAAAAAATAATAATAATTGATAGAATTATATATTAGACAGCACCATCAAATAAATGAGGGCCGAAAGATAAAGGAGAAGTAGGGAAAACTTGAAAAAAGAAAGCAAGGCAACGAGAGATCCTTCTGGTTAGTCTTAGTTTATGATATATTTAAGATTTCTAAAATGATTAGAGGTTGTATAGCTAAAATTTTTAATTGAGAATTTTGATTAAAAAGCCAAATAGTAAAAAATGAGGTTAAAAATCACAACCCAATTTAATGCTTTAGACAGTATATAAAATAGTTGCATGCTATCCAAATTGACTAAAAGCTATTTACTTTTGTATTTTTATTGAAAAAAATAATATTTTGAGAGCTTTCCTTTTAATTTTTATTAAAAACACTCTTATTATTTTTTATATCATCGAGGAGATAATTTTTCCTTAAAAATCCCTTTATTCGTTAATTGGTTAAAGTCAAATTGTTATGCCATCAAATAGAGGAAAAATTAATAGCTACTTAATATATATAATCAATTGATGGCTCGATCCAATAGAAATAATTAGTGAAAAATCTCCATTGTTTTCAATCAAATCAATGAAAAATACAATACTTTGTTTACTTTTCTACCAGACTGAATATTTTTGTCTATATAAACTGCTTTATTTCTCTTATTTGTTTATTAAAAAAGATAGGAGTTTCTTTGCTAAAAAAACATGGCATCACCTGTGTGTTTCTTAACAATGCGGATGCTTTTCCTCTTTTTGCTGTCTTTGTTTCATCTTAGAGCTGCTTCTTCTTCTCCTTCCATGCAGCCTCTATGCCATGATGACGAGAGTCATGCCTTGTTGCAGCTCAAGGAAAGCCTTGTCATTAATGAGTCCGCTTCTTCTGATCCTTCTGCGTATCCTAAGGTTGCATCATGGAAAGTTGATGGAGAAAGCGGTGATTGCTGCTCATGGGATGGTGTTGAATGCGATGGGGACTCTGGTCATGTGATCGGCCTTGACCTCAGTAGCAGCTTTCTTTATGGCTCCATCGACTCCAATAGCAGCCTCTTCCACCTTGTTCAGCTCAAAAGGCTGAATCTTTCTGACAACGACTTCAACAACTCTGAAATCCCTTCCGAGATTCGAAATCTCTCAAGGCTGTTTGATCTAAATCTCTCATATTCTTCCTTTTCTGGTCAGATTCCAACAGAGATCTTAGAGCTTTCCAAGTTGGTTTCCCTTGACCTGGGATTGAATTCTTTGAAGCTCCAAAAGCCTGGTCTGCAACATTTATTTGAAGCATTAACCAACTTGAAGGTACTCCATCTCAGCGGAGTGGAAATATCATCCAAGGTACCTCAAATCATGGCAAATTTATCCTCTTTGTCATCTCTATTTCTCAGGGAGTGTGGATTGCAAGGAGAGTTCCCCATGGGTATATTCCAATTACCCAACCTTCGCTTTCTAAGTATCCGGTATAATCCATATCTCACTGGATATTTGCCGGAATTTCAGTCGGGCAGCCAGCTTGAATCATTGTTGCTTGCAGGGACGAATTTCTCTGGTCAGATACCGGAATCCATAGGAAACCTCAAATCTTTGACAGAGCTTGATGTGGCTGAAAGTAATTTTTCAGGGGTGATACCATCTTCACTTGGTAATCTTACGAAACTGAACTATCTACACCTTTCTTATAACAGTTTCTCTGGGAAAATCCCTCCTTCTTTGGTCAACCTTCTTCAACTTACTGACCTGTCGCTTTCTTCCAACAATTTCAGTTCTGGTACCTTAGATTGGATTGGTAATCTAACCAAACTCAGTTTTCTAGACATGACAAGAACCAATTCATATGGTAACATTCCATCCTGTCTTGGAAACTTGACTCAGCTCACCGTCTTAAGGCTTCATGGAAATAAATTAACTGGTCAAATTCCATCTTGGATAGGAAACCATACCCAATTCATCTCACTATTCCTTGGTGTCAACGAAATGCACGGTCCGATTCCTGAGTCTATTTATAGGCTACAAAATCTTGAAGAACTTGACCTAGCATATAATTTCTTTAGTGGTACTGTGGAATTGAACCTTCTTCTTAAGTTCAGAAACCTTGTTTCACTCCAGTTATCGTTTAACAATATGTCTTTGCTTTATAGTCACAATGCTACCTTTCCTCAGCCAAAACTTGTACTCTTGACGTTAAGTGGATGTCATCTAGGTGAATTTCCCAGTTTCTTGCGTGATCAGAACCATCTGGAGTTTTTAGAACTTGTAGATAACGAGCTTGTGGGACACATACCCAAATGGTTTATGAACATGAGTACCATAACCCTCCAGGATCTATCTCTGGCTGACAACCTTCTGACAGGTTTTCAGCAATCCTTTGACGTTCTTCCATGGAATAATCTACGCTCACTGGATCTCTCTAGGAACAAGCTCAAAAGATCCCTTCCAATTCCACCACCAGCAATCTATGAATATGAAGTCTCGAACAACGAATTAAATGGAGAAATCCCGGATGTTATTTGCAATCTGGCTTCGCTTTCTCTCCTTGATTTGTCAATTAACAATTTGAGCGGCAAACTTCCTCAATGCTTGGGCAATAAAAGCAGCACTGCTTCAGTTCTGAATCTCCGCAGCAATAGTTTCAGTGGTGATATTCCTGAGACATTCACAAGTGGCTGCTCATTGAGGGTCGTTGATTTCAGTCAAAACAAATTGGAGGGGAAGATACCAAAATCATTAGCCAATTGCACCAAGCTAGAGATTCTCAATCTTGAACAAAATAACATAAATGATGTCTTTCCTTCTTGGTTGGGTGTTCTTCCTCATTTGAGGGTTATGATTTTGAGATCTAATGGGCTCCATGGTGTGATTGGGAATCCAAAAACCAATATTGAATTTCCTAGGTTACAGATTGTTGACCTCTCCAACAACAGTTTTAAGGGTAAGTTGCCACTTGAATATTTCCGAAATTGGACTGCCATGAAAAATGTCCGTAATTATGAGCACTTGATTTACATGCAAGCAAACACAAGTTTCAAAACATCGCATATTACAATGAACGATGAGTATGAGTACTCAATGACAATGACAAACAAAGGTGTGATCAGACTATATGAGAAGATTCAAGATAGTCTCACTGCTATCGATCTCTCAAGCAATGGTTTTGAAGGAGGAATTCCAGAGGTCCTCGGAGATCTCAAAGCACTTCATTTGCTCAATCTCTCCTACAACTTTCTCACTGGTCGCATCCCTCCATCCTTGTCCAACTTGAAAGTGCTTGAAGCTTTGGACCTTTCTCAGAACAAACTCTCGGGAGAGATTCCTGTCCAACTTGCACAGCTCACCTTCCTCGCGGTCTTTAATGTGTCGCACAATTTTCTGTCAGGTCCGATACCACGAGGAAACCAATTCGGAGCATTTGACAACTCTTCATTTGATGCGAATCCAGCATTGTGTGGGGAGCCCTTGTCAAAAAAATGTGGAAATGATGAGGACTCGCTGCCAGGAGCTAAAGAAGATGAGGGCTCGGGATTTCCACTTGAATTTGGTTGGAAGGTGGTGCTGATAGGTTATGCAAGTGGATTGGTAATTGGAGTGATTCTTGGATGTGCTATGAACACAAGGAAGTATGAATGGGTGGTGAAGAATTATTTTGCGAGGTGGCAATACAAAGGTCAAGATTTCTAATTATTAAGGTGTTTTATAGTTTGTCAATCATAGTAAAATTGTAATTTTTTTTTCCTTGTCTTCTCTTTCTTAATTTTCACTTGTAAGGATAACTCTGATTTTCTCTTGGATGGTCTGTGTCATATACTAAAAACAAGATGGTATGTTGAATATTAGTATTAGTTTACTTATTTGGAAATTAAATATTCTTGTAGCGCCATACCTTGTTTACTTATTTTTTTAGCGTTCAAGTAGATGATTTGCACAAGTTAATTTTTTTTTAATGTAAAAAAGATATTTAAGTATTGTTAATGTTCTTTTTCTAGTGGAAAAAATATTAAATTGTGTAAGGGTTTATCTAATATAATCTGGTTGACTTTACTGGTCCAAAAAACACTCATACATCCTGTGAAAATAAATTTTGACTAAACAAAATTTAAAGCTGATATCTTTTCTTAAGTATTATTCTAGTGTTATGAGATTAGAATAATCCAATGAAAAGTAAGCAAAACAAAACAAAACAAATCCTGAAGTTTAATTTTCAATCAAATCAATATTAAATGATGAAATTTAAAGAAAAAAAAAACTAATTAAGAATAAATAAAAAAATCTAAGTCAACTAGGTTAACCTGTCAAACAACAGATCTGTGTCATGAGAGTCTGATAACTAAATATAAATAATTTAATATTTAAAAAAATTAATTGAAAAGAAAAAGCAAAAAAAAAAAAAAGCAAAGTGAAAAAAAATAAAAAAAGAAAAAAAACAAGAATTTTAGTGACCAAAAGGAACTGCAAATATGTATCCCAAGTTCGCGGGTTTTATTTTTTTATAAAATAACAATAATAAAATCTACCTCCTTAGGAGGTTTACACTTAAATAAGTCATAAACTCTACCTCAACTAGGAAACAAAAATAAAAATATGAAATTACAAATGAAAGAAGTATAAAATCCAAAAATAGCATGAAATAAAAAAAATAACAAGACAAATAACAAAAAATAGCCAAAAATGGGGTCGGCTGGTGATTTTTCATCGTTATGCGTGCTGTTTGCTTGAATTGGTTCGTTAGGAGTCGCCACCTAGTAATTTATTGAAGGCTACTAGAAAATCGGATGTACTAGTCTTGTTAGAGATTCACGGGTAAGGGACTGGTTGTGGTTAGGGAAGGTATTAGCACCCCTAACGCACCTTACCTGAGGTAAGCTGCTTTGCGAATTTGATGTGTTTAAAGAAGTTTTAATAATTATTTTTTTATCAAATATTAGAAATACAACTTACGTATAAGTTAATAATTCTGGACCGTGAGCTAATCAAAATATTAAATTCTTTTTTATTCTTTGCAATTTTATCATAAAAAAAAAAATCCATGAAACAAATACAAACACACACATACACTCTTACTATATTTTTTATTTTTTTCTTCTGTTTTTCATCCACATTTACAACATACAAATAAAAATTCAAACTAAACAAATATTACATTAAACAATTTGAAAATTACAAAATAACCCCTCAAAAACCCATAACAGTGCTGGGAAGGCCTTCTACAGCCCAGGAACAGTGGCGGCGGGTCTCCTCCACGCGCCGCCGCCAGAAAAGGGAAAATAGGTGGATTTGGCTTGGCTTCTTCTCCTCTTCCCTTCCCTGCGGTGGTGACCTGCAAAGCAACTAAAAAACGCAGCAAGCAATTGATTTTAATTTTTTTCTTTCTTGTTAACGGATCTATTTTTTTTTTCTCTTCTTTGTTTTGGGTCTACTTTGGTCTCTATAGATCAGCTTTTTATAAATAGGAGTTTCCAACACTTGCACAAGGAGGGGGGCAATTTTGAAAAAACAAAAAACAAAAAAAAGAAAACCCTAACCCTAAACCCATCTCTTTCAAAGCCACCAGCCACCCTCCCTAGTTTGGGATTTTTTGAGTTGTGCCCCCACTTGATCAAAAAGTGAAAAACCCAACTCCC
This sequence comes from Populus tomentosa, assembly GCA_018804465.1. Taxonomy (NCBI): domain Eukaryota; kingdom Viridiplantae; phylum Streptophyta; class Magnoliopsida; order Malpighiales; family Salicaceae; genus Populus; species Populus tomentosa. The sequence goes on along the minus strand of CM031998.1, from coordinate 11,284,471 downwards.
AGCAAACAAAAAGCCAGCCAACGGTCCTCTGCCACTCTCGACCGCCTCCTCCCCTTGGCCATTTTGTTTTCCCTCTCCAAACCACCGCTGCCTCAGTTTCTTCCCTCCTCTCCTGGCCGTCCATAGACTCTCCCTTCCCCGGCCAAAACTGAAGAAACAAAGCCAACAGCCCCAGCTCAGCCACACGTCAGACCGAAACCAGATTCGTTCCCCTTCGCTCTCCCCTTTCGTCGGCCGCCTCCCTATCTTCCCCGATCTCTTCATCTCTATCAACACCGAAGATTCCTCCAGCAGCGGTCAACACTCAGCAGCCCCATAGAGCCACCAGTCTCTCCCCGCTGTCTGCCTCTCAATCTCCAAAATCAGAGCCAACAGCGCCATCCACAGCAGCGCCGTCACCCTATGCACATCGCAGATTTGCCCGTTGACAACAACCCAGCAACGGCCATAGAAGACCGCCACCGTTAGATCTGCCATCGGCAGAATCAAAACAAACCGGGACGAACAAAGGACAAAAGGTTTTGAGCAGATCTAAAAATAACAAACTAAAATCGACTGGTGTGCGTTTCTTTTCTTGTTCTGCAGGTCGCCAACAGTTTAGGAAGACACAGAAGAAGAAGTCGATCCAGATCTCCCTCGTTCCTGGTTTTTTTCTGTGGCGGCACGTGGGTTCACGCGCCGCCAGTGGCGGGGCACGTGGAGGAGACGCGCCGCCACTGTTTCGTGTCCTAGAAGCCTTCTAGCACTGTTCCCGTGGCTGCACTGTTCCTGATTCTATTTTTTAGGGGTTATTTTGTAATTTTAAATTGTTTAATGCATTTTTTGTTTAGTTTTGAATTTTTATATTTTGCAGTGTGCAAAATATGGATGTAAAAAAGAAAATAGAAAAAAAAAGAAGAAAAAAATATAGTGAAAGTGAATATGTTTGTATTTTTGTTATGAATGTTTTTTTATGATAAAATTGCAAAGAATAAAGAAGAATTTAATATTTTAATTTGCTCACGGTCTAGAATTATTAACTTATACGTAAGTTGTATTTCTAATATCCGATGAAAAGACAAAATTTTTAAAACTTTTTTAGCACGTCAAAGCCACGAAGCAGCTTACCTCAGGTAGGGTGCGTTAGGGGTGCTAATACCTTCCTTAACCACAACCAGTCCCTTACCCATGAATCTCTGACAAGACCAGTACATCTGGGTTTCCTAGTAGCCCTCAATTAAATACTAGGTGGCGACTCCAACGAACCAATCATATCAAAGCAAACGCGATAAACAAAAAAATTGCCAGTCGACACCACCCGGATTTGACGTGCGACAGAATGGCGACTCTACTAGGGAAGGTACTGTTTCTGACAATATTGTACTAAGCTTTGTGTATTTGATCTGTTTAATTTTTTGCATTTTTGTCTTGTTTAATTTTTATTTTATCCATGCATTTTATAGAATTGTTCCATGCATCACATGTCTTTATTTTTGTAAGCATATACAAGCTTCTAGGCTAGGTGGGGAACTAGCGATCTGCCCTAAGACTATTGGTCAAGGTTTAGATGCGTGAAACACCCAACTCATATCTAAGTGCTTGCTTGGTAATGGTGGGCATACGTGCCTTAACTATTCCTCGCAATGCCCCCATACTGTCTTTACGAAGAACGTCACTGGGCAGATATGAGACCCTTTTGAGACCAGATAGAAAACCTACCAATATTCACATAAAGAATAGAATCTATCCTAGGTTGTATGTGTTATCATTATTTGCATCAGAGCAAACCCTTCTTGAAGCATCTTGAACTCAAGACTTGTGGGTGATACAATGGCCTTCACTCGGAAAATTTTCATTGTAAAGTTTGGGCAAAAATCACGATTCTTGTTCCATCATACAAGAGTTACGACCATATTTTCAACCCTCGAAGGGCGAGTTCATCAAATAGATTACATGTTCATATATTTTTCATGCATGCACCAGGATGAAAAGTAGGTCCCCTACGAGTCTACAACACCTGACTTTGAACAAAATGCACGAAAGATGAAGAGTGTGTTCGTCGTAATGTCCATTTTCAAGAAGACTTGGAGTCTCTAAAAACAAGTGTGACTCGCCTCTAGCTTACTCGAGCAAATACTGAGAAATAACTCTGGGAAGTTCCTTACAACTGACCAGTCATCTTTTTTCAAAACCCAACAACGACTCAGCCCGAAGAAATCGAGGGCAAACATGGTCCAGATGCCTTAACAAAATCTAGCATTTCTGCAAAAGCTTTTGTGGGAAGGTTGATCGAAGGGGAATTGCACCACCGGTGCATAATAGAGCCTATTCTTGTTCTGCAAAAAAAAAAAAAACTACCTCAGTTTGATCATGCCTGCAAAACTTCTTGATTTTTGTTTCAACCTATTCCAATTTTTGTTGGTAATTTGGCTCATAATTTCATAAGATTTTCCCTGTCAAATGAGCTTTTCTTGTTAATAAGATCATGTGTTTTCCTGTGTTCATAACATATCTTCATTTTTGTTGTTGTTTCATACAAAGAACATATTTGTGTTTTCCTGTGTTCATAATATATCCTTGGAGATATATTTGGTGCAACATCTTGAATAAAGAAACAGTGCCATCACAATTTACATTTAATTCAATCAATAACACAACTTAATGAAGAAAAAGATGGATTCGTGCAGCTACCATTACGGCTTACTTACGTTGAGCTCAGCCTCAACAAAAGGACTTGTTTTCACAAGCCATGTCAACTAAATTCGTTTTCAGAGCATGGAAACTAAAGGTTTGTAACGCCAACAGTTGGAATTTTGGAAGCTTTGGTGTTTTCGTTTATAGATTGAGGCAACTCTGCCTTTGCCCAAAATCACTAAAGATATTAGGTGATTCTATCGATGGATGTACTTTATTTGGTGTTTTCGTTTACTTGGCATCACATCCTGGTGTGGCTCCAAATCTGCATCTTATAGCTGCTATGTTGCTATTTTTGGCATCAAACTTGCATCTTTTAGCTGCTATTTGTTTATTTTGGTCTCTTTGGTTTGTTGATCATTTCATTACATAGACCTGCTATAGGTGAGATGTAAGCAGAATTACTATGTTCCCACCAGCTCTTGGCGTCTTCTAATGCAATATTATACTTGATTTGATGATGCATTGAGCATTGCTGGGCCAGACGTCTTCAATGAAAAGTCCCCATTGTTTTCAATCAAATTTGGTTTTCTTCACAATGAATTATTTGTGATAGTAATGTTTGAAAATTTGTTTAAGGATATATTTTTTTAATAATCGAGGTTATTCTATTAAATGTTAGAAATTATAGATGCATGGACCTAGAGTGACCTAATTAGGAGCATGATTTTAAGATTTAAAACCCCATCAACTTATCCACCAAGAACATCTATTGCCCCACATAAAATAAAATTTAAAAAATAAAATAAAATCCTTTGACCTTGTCAACCTAACTAATCAAAACCACCATAATGATAAAAAAAAAAATACAGTTCTACCCTTGCCCATTCAAAAACTGGAAAAGATCTATTTATGGGCTAGTAGAATAGATCTAGATCTAAAAAAATATATATAGAACAATCATAATTTATTAGCTTCTTAAAACTATAGTAATAAAAGATATGGCTGGTTATTGCATCAAACTTAAATTTTTATAAGTGATTTCCCTTAATTAGGGCAATACTACGTTGCAGAAAGGCCCATTAAGAAGACCTACTTGAATTTGAGTATGCACTATTGAATTTCCACTGCATTGAAGCAAATAAAAAAGGGCGTTGTGATTTAGGGTTCTTTCTTAGATATGTGATGATGACCTATGTTTGGCACAATGCATGATGGTATTTTCAAGATAGCATTTAAGATAGTAGCAGATAATCATTGCATGTTCAATCTGTATTTGATGGGATGAAAGGAATTGATAACATATGGTGTCTAAGTGTCAAGCTACTCAAGAACAGAGGATAGCTCGGCTCTTTACTTTTCAATTTCATATATCAACATAAACATTTAACAGGGTCAACACAATCTTGAGCACCATGCTCGATCCTGAACAATCTAAACTTCAGCATCATGGCTTCTTCCAGCTAAACAAAAGCAGATGTATTTGGAATCCAGTTGTAGGACATCACATGGCACCTTCGAAGATGCGCACCATGCACATTTGCTTCATCAAAGTTGCAAGATTACATGTTAAATCTGGTCAAACAAATTTATCTTTGAATTTTTCCCCACCCACTAACTTCCAGTATTCACATTTCTAACAAGCAATAGAGTACTAGGATGTAATTCATCCTCAGAAATATTGCTTACAAATATGATGTGAGATGTCATTGACATATGAAAGAACATTGCCAAGCAGGAAACAGGAACCAGTTCTTAGTTTGAGTTATGTAAGAACTCTACCTCCATCCTCAATTTCATCAAGACAATAAGCTTGTACAGATGTATATTAAGAAATACATATGTAAATATGAATAATATCTATACCTGCCAAGATTAGCAGAGGTCATATCCCGCTAATCTTGGATCACGGCTTCATAGCCTTAACAGTAGGAATAATTCAAGTTATGATTGTATATATATATTGCACTGTTTGATCAATGAAATACAACAAACCATTCAGTAATTTATTTTTATTATGGTATCAGAGCAGTACCTAGGTATTTAACGCTTTCTACATCTCAGCCGCCTTCAAAAAACCTTGTCCAACCAAATACTGCTAGAAACCAAAAACAACAATTCCAAAAATCTCAATATGGATTCATCACATCCATACTTTGTTCATCAATCAGATCACCCTGGTCTCATGCTCGTTCCAATAAGGTTGAATGGTACCAATTACCCATCTTGGAGCAAATCAATGATTCATGCTCTCACAGTCAAGAACAAAGTTGGCTTTATCAATGGAACCATTCAACCTCCTTCAGAAACTGAACAACCAACAGAGTATGCTCTCTGGAATTGATGCAACATAAATCTAAAACCCAACACCTCCTGAAATCTTTTGTCTTTTTCGCTCAAACTCAATTTCATGCTAACATTAAAACCATTCGGGTAGACAATGGATCAGAGTTTTTTTCCATGAGAGAATTTTTTCAGAATCATGGTATTGCATATCAGCGCACTTGTGTTTACACTCCTCAACAAAATGGAGTCATAGAACGTAAGCATCGTCACATTCTAACCGTCGCACGTGCATTACTTTTTCAATCTCATCTACCCCTTATTTTTTGGGGTGATTGTGTCTTGACCGTTGTCTATCTCATTAACCGATTACCCTCCCTGTTACTCTCCATTAAATCACCTTTTGAGTTCTTATACAATTGCCCCCCCTCATTCGATCACTTAAGAGTATTTGGTTGCCTCTGTTATGCAACTGTTGTCCATCTCATTTCCTTACCTACTCACGTTTATCTTCTGCCCATTGTGCATTTCTTGCTAAGATTACAGGTCACACAGAACCTACATCCTATGCCCAAGCCATTCTTGACCCAAATTGGCGTCAAGCTATGACCGTAGAATTAGAAGCTCTGCAACACAATAACACTTGGAGTTTGGTTCCACTGCCCGTTGATCATAAACCAATCGGCTGTAAATGGGTCTACAAAATCAAATACAAGTCTGACGACACTATTGAACGTTATAAGGCTCGGCTTGTTGCCAAAGGCTACAATCAAGTTGAGGGCATTGATTATAAAGAGACTTTCTCCCCTACTGCCAAACTCACTACACTACGTTGTCTTCTTGTTGTTGCTGCTGCTCGTCATTGGTTCATCCACCAATTGGACGTGCAAAATGCGTTTCTGCATGGCGATTTACATGAGGTGGTCTACATGCAGCCTCCCCTTGGTCTTCGCCGACAGGGGCAGAATGTTGTGTGTCGGCTTTATAAATCACTGTATGGCCTAAAACAAGCTTCCAGAAACTGGTTTTCCACCTTCTCAGATACCATTCAACAGGCTGGTTACCAACAGTCCAAAGCTGATTATTCTCTTTTTACCAAGGCTCAAGACACTTCATTTACTGCAGTTTTGATCTACGTTGACGACATACTTCTCACAGGAAATAATCTTCAAGAAATGGAACGTCTCAAAAAGTTCCTTCTCAAATGCTTTCGCATCAAAGATCTCGGAGATTTGAAATATTTTTTGGGCATCGAATTCTCTCGTCCTAAGAAAGGCATCTTCATGTCTCAAAGAAAGTATGCACTCGATGATGAGTACTTAAAAGTGCATGTTTATCAAGGTTTTATATTATCATTTTGCACTTGAAGTATCAATAACTCCTTAACTAAAACATGTTTTATAATAACAAGTTTGATATTATAAGATACCTTAATTTATGGTAAATGCTCATTTTAAATGCAGGACTATCACATAAATAAAAGGATTGATTGATGAGTTTAAGCATTGAAAGTTAAAGGACAAAGAGATGGCCAAACTTAGAAAAGAGATGTCGGTGCAGTCCAAACCGGAACATTGCTCGGTAATTGGATCATATCTGGAGCTCTAGATCTCGGATTTAGGTCCATTTTATATGGATGGAAAGGTAAAACATAGGCCTACAACTTTCATTTGGACACCAAGATCTAAGAAGGCCGTTTTCAAGTCCAAATTATAGGAACTCGAGGCTTCCCAATTGCAGATCATAGGGTTTGAAAATCGGTGTTTCCTGACTGCAAGGGTTGACAACTCGAGGCTTCCCAATTGCAAGGTTGATCTTTTCATTTCTTTGGGAATTTCCTAATGGTAGGGTTCATCCCATCGTCCTTTTATTCCATGATCAAAACCGATTCTTTATTATCATCACCACAATGCTTCTTTCTTTTTCCACCATCTTGCTAGACCTCATTAAGGATTTTCCTGTAACAATTAAAAAATATATGCAAATATTTTTTTCTTTTTTTAGGTTAGATGATATGCATGCATTCTTACCTGATTTGAAATATAGGTCCCCCCCTCTTTGGTGCTCCATCGTCATAGGGTGCCCTTGTTTGCATCCCAAAGCTTTCTTTGTTCTTCCGATGCAGTGACTTATTCATATGATAATCATCACTCAACTATAAGTGCAGTGCCCATCCTAGGCGGTCTTCGACGATTACTACTCTCGTTGCTTATCAAGCTTGGCCATGTCCCCAAGTGTGGTGTTGCTTGATTCATCATGAAGAATTTTCTCTCTTGAATTTTTCTGAGAATTGTCCTCTGATTGGTTGTGTGCATCATGCCAACACCTATCAAGATTGTTAACCAGTCTAAAACTTGCCTTTGGTTGAAACACCATTCAAGTATATATGGTCACCAGGCTTCATGGAACTGCCAAGTCATCCAGACATGGTTCTCATGCTTTGCAGTAAAAAGCTCATCATTGTAAACTCGATGTTCTTCTCTATGGATTCCTTCCAGCTTGTCAAATCAGATAGTGAAAAGAAATGTGTTGGCATCATCAATGATCCATTTTATCACCCGTATTCATGCGGTGAAGCGTGCATTTGAGCTTCAAAACAAATGGTCCCACTGTCAGTCTTGGTGGGTGCATCCTTCCAGCATTCGTTCACATGCAACTTTGTGATAGCATCGATCCAAAGTCATAACCATGTTGAAGATGATAAACCAAAATGAAGATATGAAAATATCCTTCTAGTGCAGCGTTGCTCATCAATTGCTGCTGAAGTGCACTAGATCATGGATTGTCTTTGAACAACATTACCCCCAATATGATCTGAAGGTTTGTTCATCGGTTTATACTCAAGAAGGTTTTTCCTTGTCATTGTTAGATGCTAAACATAACTTTGATGAACTTTGACGACTCATCATCTGATTCTTTCTTTGACCCCAGCTGATCAGAATGTTGTTTGTTTTTCTTCTAAGGGCCCACTGTATTGCCCCCAAGTGGTCAACGTTTCAAGGAGTGTCAAGAAATGTTGATGTCATTTTTGTCAAGGACTTTGCAAACTCTATTGATGTTCTTGTTTGAAAATCTTTCTTGTTCTGGAATCAAATCTCACATTTCAACGATCATGTCTATTCAAGTCTAATTGTTGAAATGAAATCAGAGAGATGTCTGTTTTTTGAAATTATTTTTTTTCTTTTGAAATTCAAACTTCTTTGGTCAAAGACCCAACACACTATTCAATGCAGTCCTTTGATTGTCTTGTATTTGAAAACAGAAATGAACCGTTGTAAGATTTAAAATGACTTTTTCATGGTTCTTTGTGTCCACTTTAAACTCTGATTTTGGGTATATCTTTTGATGGTCTGTGATGAGGTGACATTTTTATGAATTTCAAAAACAAGATGCTCAGGCTTTATCAAGAAAGGTTGTTTCTTTTCTTAGCATTTATTTTATCAGCATGCATAATAACCAGTAGCTTAATTCATGAAGTCACGACCCTTATGGAAAAGCTCTTCCAGTTTTGAGAGCGTCATTTATCGATTCAAATTGCTTGCTTGATTAAAAAGGGCTTTTAAAATCACGTAATGCAGGCTATGGTTCATGGCTATGAAAGAAAAGAATTTCAAAGGCTAAAAAGGTGTTTGAGGGTTTCAACGACTTAGGATCAACATTAACTATTCATCGATTCTTTTTCTCTTATCGTCATTGTAGAGAAAGTGACATATAACCTTGTTATTCTCAAATATTAGAATTCTCTTAACATAGGTCATAATGCAAATCCAACTTTTCCTTTGATGAATAACCAATCTAAAAAATTTTTGAAGATATTAGAGGCTTTATCCCAGACACACCAAAAGATAAGAAGCATCAATTTTTCTAGTGTTGACTTTTGGCATTTGCTGTCTTTTCTCAATTGAAAATTGTCTTGCCTTTCTTAGAATTGATAGGCATTTTCTTTCCTTTCCATTTTCTTTACATTTTTTTTTTGCATAGCCTTCCTCAAAGTTTTTCTTGGATGGCCCTCAATCTATGGATTTTCTTCTTCTAGCCCTTTCTCAAACATTGGACTTTGGTTCTAAGCTTTTGTTTGATCCATTGATTTTATCAGTGTCTCCAAAATATTTCTTATTTGCCCCCAGTGTGGGGTGTGATCCTATTCAGGGTTTCTTTTTGAAAGAAAATATTTCACCAGGCTCAAAATGGGACTGCAAGGGATAATATTTCAAGAGACATGAAAGGATAACAAAGATGGTCTTTTCTCATTTCAAGCAAGGTCAGTTAAAACCGATAGATTTTGACCTCATCCAGTGTAATGATTGGGACTTGCAAGAGTCCGAAGCTGTCCTGCAGCCCAGACACTATTTAGTGTTTAGCCCATATCTTGAGTTCTAGAAGTCCAAATGACCTCATCTTTTTTGTGTTGGAAAGCTGAGACAATTTCCTAGAACATTCCTAAGGATTATGGGCAAATTATGATGTTAGCAATGACGTCTTGTTCAGACAAGAAGATAAGGATTGTTATCAAGTCAAGATGTGGCCACCCACTCATCAATTAGTCAACAAATCAATAGTTCCAAATTTTGGCCTATAAAAGGAGGCACTTACCATGTATTGAGGCATCTTGGTTTCCAAATCAAGATCATGCTCTTGCTTTCTCTCTTTGTATTGCTTATGTCTTGCTTTCATTAATATCAAGTTTATGCACTTCATTTCCTTTCCTTTACTTAGTTAACCTCTTTCTCATTTATGTTCTTATCTTGTTCATTTATGTTTCTTTCTTTCATTATGTTCAGCTAAGTTAATTATGTCAAGGTGAAAAGGGTACACTAATGGTGTAAAAATAAGTATAATATAAACTTAACATGGACCTTAACGTTGGATACTAACATGTTTTATATTTGTTATCTTGTTCACTTTTAATACTTTGCTTGTTAAATGGTTAATCTAGATTTATGTTGTATAACACTTGGTACAACAAATACTTGGTACTTTCATAGCCCATACTGTATGGTATAACCGACACCTAAGCTATGAAAGGGACTTGATTTGTTGTTAACATAAGTTATAATCATGAATGCCTGCCAACATTTACAAGTATTAGCTTTATTCGAATAAGATAACTAATGTAATCATGTTAACAATTTATAATCTGATTGGAACCTCCTTTATGTGTGGTTTCCAATTGAGTAATAAGAGTTTATATTATACTTGTTTGAAGTACCATTAGTGGATCCTCTAACCTTGACATTTGTTTTTATCATTGTTTAATCCTTACATTAATCTTCCAACTCAAAGTTCTCATTAATTTCTTCATCTTCTGCTTTTATTATTATTATTATTATTATTATTATTATTATTTACATTATGTTTATATTATATAATATATATCTTTGATCTTTTCATAAACTCAGTATATAGGCTGGAAACCTGTGACCCGATCTTTTAGATCATTCTCAGGTATAACAACGCCACGTACTGAGTATAATAATAATTATTATTGTTATTATTGTTGTTGTTGTTATTGATGTTATTGTTGTTCTTGTTGTTGTCTTGGTATTTATAATTTATACAATTAACCTCTCTGTGGTTCGACCCCGGTCTTGCCGGGTTATTTATTACTTCGACACTCCTGCACTTGGGAGAAGACATCAAGCTTTTGGTCGTGTCACTCGATATTTTACAAGATTCAGGACTTCTAGCTGCACGTCCAGACAAGTTCCCTATGGAACAGAACTTGAAACTCACTCCCACAGATGGAAAATTACTGGATGATCCATCAAAATACAGGAGACTAGTTGGCCGATTGCTCTACCTTACTGTCACAAGGCCTGATATAGTCTATCATGTTCGAACGTTAAGTGAATTCATACATCAGCCCCGCAAAACTCATTGGGATGCTGCCATACGGGTCCTTAAATACATTAAAGGGACTCTAGGTCAGGGTTTGTTATTTTCTACCACTAACAATCTTACATTAAAGGCTTTTTGTGATTCAGATTGGGGAGGTTGTCGTGCAACAAGGAGATCAGTTACAGGATACTGCATTTTTCTTGGAAATTCACTCATCTCATGGAAATCCAAGAAACAAGCTAATGTTTCAAGGTCATCAGCAGAAGCTGAATATCGAGCTATGGCCAACACAAGTTTGGAGCTGACTTGGTTACTCTTTATACTACAAGATTTAAAAATCCCACAAACAAATCCTGCTCCTTTATTATGTGATAATCAAGCAGCTTTACATATTGCAGCAAATCCTGTTTTTCATGAACGTACAAAGCATATCGAAATTGATTGTCATATAGTTCGAGAAAAACTACAAGCTGGAGTGATTAGTCCTTCATATGTACCTACACGTTTCCAATTGGCAGACATTTTTACAAAGGCATTGGGAAAGGATCAGTTCGTGACATTGCGCAACAAGTTAGGACTTCATGATATTCACTCTCCAACTTGAGGGGGAGTATTAAGAAATACCTATGTAAATATGAATAATATCTATACCTGCCAAGATTAGCAGAGGTCATATCCCGCTAATCTTGGATCACGACTTCATAGCCTTAATAGTAGGAATAATTCAAGTTATGATTGTATATCTATTGCACTGTTTGATCAATGAAATACAACAAACCATTCAGTAATTTATTTTTATTAATGTAAACAAGCTCAAGCTTAACCAAATTATATGTGATGAGATCAAAAATTAAGAGACGGTGTAGCTCAACCAAATTATAGCAATGCATAATATATTGGAATCTACAGCATACTATCAATACACAAAAGGAAGATATGCACCCTTCACAGATTGTAAAGCAAGCAATGCATGCAGACGAATCACCTAACACAGAAGACTAAAGAAGACTAGCCATTCTATCATTACTTATATATATATAAACATTGTAAATTGTGATTATAACTGCTATATATATAAAGTCAGTTATATACTGTTAAGTTAATTAACAGAAGTTAGTTAGAATGTGTATATTTATGTATTCATGTACTCTGAGAACAGTAACAAAATAAGAGAAGAAAATACTGCATGCAGATTGCAGACTTTCTAAAACTTGCAATTTGTTTTTCTTCTCTCATAAAGAAATTCATTCTCTTCTTCTTTCTCTACTTCTGCAGTATTGAACAAATCTACTGCAGCAAATTCTTCATGGTATCATAGCTATATTTCTAAAAATATAAACTCTTCTTTTTTCTGCATCAAAAAGATTCAAGATCTTTATAGTTAAAATTTAAAGGAAAAACTTTCTACCATCAACTTCTTGATTACTTCAAAAACTTCAAAATGTCTGATCATCTTGAAGAAAATGCTTCTACAGCACATAAAGATTCATTCAATACCACTACTCTAAATCTTTCTGATGATTTTTCCAGCTGCTACTACCTCCACCCTTCTGATAATCCTGGCACACTTCTGGTTTCTGAAATATTCACAGGTGAAAATTATATTGCATAGAGTAGATCCATGACAATTGCCTTAACAATGAAAAAAAGATTGCCTTCATTGATGGTTCTTTAGTTCAACCGAACACCACCAATCAATCACTTCATGTGGCATGGCTGAGATCAAATAATTTGGTTCTGTCTTGGCTGATGAATTCAATTGCCAAGGATATTCACAGCAGCCTTCTTTACTTCACAACAACATTCGACATCTGGAAGAATTACAAGTTAGATATCTTAGAAGTAATGGACCAAGGGTTTTTAGTTTAGAAAAATCTTTGAGTTCCATTTCTCAAAACTCAAAATCTATCACTGAATATTTCAGTGAATTCAAGGCACTATGGGATGAATACATCAGTCATCGCCCAATCCCAAACTGTAAATGTGGAAATCTTGATTCATGCTCATGCAACATTTTTTAGCATCTAATAGATCGACAGCAATCAGATTTTGTTATGAAATTTGTCGCACCCTAAAAAAAAATCCGCGCGCATCGGCAGGTGATTTTTCTCGTATGTTGCCTTTGCTTTGAATTCGTTCGTTGGAGTCGCCACCTAGTAATTCATTGAGGGCTACTAGGAAACCTCATGTACTGGTCTTGTCAGAGATCTCGGGTAAGGGACTAGTTGTGGTTAGGGAAGGTATTAGCACCCCTAACGCACCCTACCTGAGGTAAGCTGCTTTGTGTTCTGATGTGATTTGAAAATTTAAAATATTAATTAAATTCTAAGGCTTGAATAAATCAGTTATTAAATCCCCGAATATATGTAGAAACTTGTTCTTACATTTTCATGGCAAATACAACTTGATTTTATTTATCCTTGAGATATTTAACCATATTTAAATTAACAATTAATTCTTTTTGTCTTTTTTTTTTATTTTTATAACATAAATAAAATTAAAAAAAAACACACACACACACACAACTTTCTTTTTATTATTTATTTTTCTTTTCTTTTCTTTTCTTTTCTTTTACATCACATCTGTACAATAAAACAAATAACCAAAAATTCAAAACAAATCAAATACAATAATATCTAAATACACACAACATCTAAAAATTACAAAAAGGAACAAAAAGGAAAAAGGAAAATCCTCGGGAACAGTATTGCACAGCCTTGGTGCCATCTGAACAGTGGCAGCGCGTGGACCTCACGCACCGCCGCCACTGGCGGCGCGTGGGTTCACACGCCGTCACGGGAAACCTGGCAATCCAGGGGTGTATGGAGCGGCTTCCTCCCCTCTTCGTTTTTCTACCAGCAATGACCTGCAAAATAACCAAAGCCATAACAACCAGTTGATTTTAGTTTTTTTTATTTCATTTTGTCTTTGAAATCTGCTTCGGCTTTTTTTTTTATCCACTCCATTTCTATGCCTCTTCCCTTTTCTGTTTCAGGTGGGTCGGTTTGCTATGGATTTGTCTTCTTCTCCTCTGTTTCGGGTAGCAGATCGTATGCCAAAAGGGGCGGCCGGCGGCTGAGCTTCATGCGTGTCTGTGCAGCGGCCGGTGCCGGTTCGGGATGGATTGCTGTAGACCACTGTGTAGCTGCGATGGAGAGGGGATCGCTGTCGATGATGAGGCGGAGGAGCGAACAGATCGAGTATGTGGGCGTGCCGCCGATGCTCGGTTCGAACTAAGGTCGTCGGGTTTGTTCGGTGAAGGAGGAAACGTCGTGAGTGAGAGTTGAGGGGTGCTGGATCGTGGCTGCTGTGAGGCAGATCGGAGGAAGAGAGGGAGTTGTGGTTGGGTTTGTGAAGCAGAGGACCGGGCTGTGGAGAATGGGAGAGTGAAAGGGAAAGTCAGGGGAGATGGTTGTGGGCGGCCAGGAGAGGCAGGGGCCGGCCGGGATTAAGCTGGTTGGGGTTGGCTGTGAGAAGGAAAAAAATGGCTTGGGGGGGGCCGGCGGCTGTTTTGAGAAAAATGGGAGAAGATTGGTTTAGGGTGGGTTTTTTTTGTATTTTCTGGTGTTTCCAAAATTAGCCCCTGTATCAAAATTGGCCCCACCTTAAAAATAAAGTGTAGCATGGTATTTATAGGAAAAGTTTTGCTAGGTTTTCAAACTAGTCCCTCAACTTTTCCTTTCCTTCTCTTTTCCTTTTTTTTTTGTAAATTTTGATTTTTCTTATTTTTTTTGTTTTTTTTTTAAACGAGCAATATCAACGTCGAATCAATGAGGAAAATCAATGATTTTAAAAATGACACGTGAAAAGTCGAACGCGTTTGAAAATCTTTTAAAAATTTAAATTCTTTTTTAGACGACGTTGAAAATGCTAAAATGACGAAAATATATTAAAAAAAAATTTTTTTGGATTTTCTTTGTTTTTCTCTATTTCTGAATTTTTAAAAAATATATCAAAAAATGGGTAGCAACAGATGCCCCCTCTTTACAATGCTTACGAAGCAAAAATCCTCAATGTTTTGCATAGTAAGCTTTGTAAAGAAAAAACTTGTCTTTTTGTTTGCTCAATATCCACTTCATCTAAAAACCTTACTCTGTTCTTTTTTTTTTTTTCTCTCTCTCTCTCTCTTTTTGCATTATCCTGAGATCCCAACTGGCGACCTCCTTTAACCAAAACCAAAGAATGTGTGTAACTTGGTCAACCTGAAATCTCATATGGAGATTCCCTTTAACCAAAGCTACATGAGATCCCATCTGGCGACCTCATTCAACTAGAACAAAAGAATGTGTAAAAAGTGGTCTCATTGTAATGGGTGACCAACCCAGGTGGAAAGAATGTGAAAAAATGGTCTCATTATGATGGGTGACCTACCCAGATGGAAAGAATATGAAGTGCGGTCTCATTCTAATAGGTGACCTACCCAGAAAAAATGGTGGTCTCATTGTGATGGGTGACCTACCCAAGTGGAAAGGGGGAAAAGTGGTCTCATTCTTATGGGTGACCTACCTAGGGGGAAGAATGGCCTAATTCTTATGGGTGACCTACCCAGGTAAAAAAAAAAAATAGAGAATGGTCTCATTCTAATGGGTGACCTACCCAGAAAAAATGGTGGTCTCATTGTGATGGGTGACCTACCCAAGTGGAAAGGGGAAGAGTGGTCTCATTCTTATGGGTGACCTACCCAGGGGGAAGAATGGCCTCATTCTTATGAGTGACCTACCCAGGTAAAAAAAGATGGAGAATGGTCTCATCCTAATGGGTGACCTACCCAGCAAAAAAATGGTGGTCTCATTGTGATGGGTAACCTACCCAAGTGGAAAGGGGAAGAGTGGTCTCATTCTTATGGGTGACCTGCCCAGGGGGAAGAATGGCCTCATTCTTATGGGTGACCTACCCAGGTAAAAAAAGATGGAGAATGGTCTCATTCTAATGGGTGACCTACCCAGCAAAAAAATGGTGGTCTCATTGTGATGGGTGACCTACCCAAGTGGAAAGGGGGAAGAGTGGTTTCATTCTTATGGGTGACCTAACCAGGTAAAAAAAGATGGAGAATGGTCTCATTCTAATGGGTGACCTACCCAGAAAAATTGGTGGTCTCATTGTGATGGGTGACCTACCCAAGTGGAAAGGGGGAAGAGTGGTCTCATTCTAATGGGTGACCTACCCAGAAAAAAATAGTGGTCTCATTGTGATGGGTGACCTACCCAAGTGGAAAGGGGGAAGAGTGGTCTCATTCTTATGGGTGACCTACCCAGGGGGAAGAATGGCCTCATTCTTATGGGTGACCTACCCAGGTAAAAAAAGATGGAGAATGGTCTCATTTTAATGGGTGACCTACCCAGAAAAAATGGTGGTCTCATTGTGATGGGTGACCTACCCAAGTGGAAAGGGGAAAGAGTGGTCTCATTCTTATGGGTGACCTACCCAAGGGGAAGAATGGCCTCATTCTTATAGGTGACCTAGCCAGGTAAAAAAAAGATGGAGAATGGTCTCATTCTAATGGGTGACCTACCCAGAAAAAATGATGGTGTGGTCTCATTATACTGGGTGACCTACCCATGCGGAAAGAATATGAAAAAGCGGTCTCGTTGTGATGGGTGACCTACCCAAATGGAAAAAATGTGAAGTGCGGTCTCATTGTAATGGGTGACCTACCCAAAATGGAAAAAATGTGAAGTGTGGTCTCATTGTAATGGGTGACCTACCCATGTGGAAAGAATATGAAAAAGTGGTCTCGTTATGATGGGCGACCTACCCAAATAGAAAGAATGTGAAGTGCAGTCTCATTGTAATGGGTGACCTACCCAAAATGGAAAAAATATGAAGTGTGGTCTCATTGTAATGGATGACCCACCCAGATGGAAAAAATATGATGAAGTGCGGTCTCATTGTCATGGGTGACCTACCCGGATGGAAAAAATGTGAAAAACGGTCTTATTATGATGGGTGACCTACCCAGATGAAAAAAATGTGATATGACAAGTGTGAAAAATAGGACTTACCTGGCGAAGTCCTAAGGGGATGACAGAAGAAGGGCTGGAAAACTTGGTGCCTCCTGATAATTCCCGATCATAGGGTTTGAAAATCGGTGTTTCCTGACTGCAAGGGTTGACAACTCGAGGCTTCCCAATTGCAAGGTTGATCTTTTCATTTCTTTGGGATTTTCCTAATGGTAGGGTTCATCCCATCGTCCTTTTATTCCATGATCAAAACCGATTCTTTATTATCATCACCACAATGCTTCTTTCTTTTTCCACCATCTTGCTAGACCTCATTAAGGATTTTCCTGTAACAATTAAAAAATATATGCAAATATTTTTTTCTTTTTTTAGGTTAGATGATATGCATGCATTCTTACCTGATTTGAAATATAGGTCCCCCCCTCTTTGGTGCTCCATCGTCATAGGGTGCCCTTGTTTGCATCCCAAAGCTTTCTTTGTTCTTCCGATGCAGTGACTTATTCATATGATAATCATCACTCAACTATAAGTGCAGTGCCCATCCTAGGCGGTCTTCGACGATTACTACTCTCGTTGCTTATCAAGCTTGGCCATGTCCCCAAGTGTGGTGTTGCTTGATTCATCATGAAGAATTTTCTCTCTTGAATTTTTCTGAGAATTGTCCTCTGATTGGTTGTGTGCATCATGCCAACACCTATCAAGATTGTTAACCAGTCTAAAACTTGCCTTTGGTTGAAACACCATTCAAGTATATATGGTCACCAGGCTTCATGGAACTGCCAAGTCATCCAGACATGGTTCTCATGCTTTGCAGTAAAAAGCTCATCATTGTAAACTCGATGTTCTTCTCTATGGATTCCTTCCAGCTTGTCAAATCAGATAGTGAAAAGAAATGTGTTGGCATCATCAATGATCCATTTTATCACCCGTATTCATGCGGTGAAGCATGCATTTGAGCTTCAAAACAAATGGTCCCACTGTCAGTCTTGGTGGGTGCATCCTTCCAGCATTCGTTCACATGCAACTTTGTGATAGCATCGATCCAAAGTCATAACCATGTTGAAGATGATAAACCAAAATGAAGATATGAAAATATCCTTCTAGTGCAGCGTTGCTCATCAATTGCTGTTGAAGTGCACTAGATCATGGATTGTCTTTGAACAACATTGCCCCCAATATGATCTGAAGGTTTGTTCATCGGTTTATACTCAAGAAGGTTTTTCCTTGTCATTGTTAGATGCTAAACATAACTTTGATGAACTTTGACGACTCATCATCTGATTCTTTCTTTGACCCCAGCTGATCAGAATGTTGTTTGTTTTTCTTCTAAGGGCCCACTGTATTTCCCCCAAGTGGTCAACGTTTCAAGGAGTGTCGAGAAATGTTGATGTCATTTTTGTCAAGGACTTTGCAAACTCAATTGATGTTCTTGTTTGAAAATCTTTCTTGTTCTGGAATCAAATCTCACATTTCAACGATCATGTCTATTCAAGTCTAATTGTTGAAATGAAATCAGAGAGATGTCTGTTTTTTGAAATTATTTTTTTTCTTTTGAAATTCAAACTTCTTTGGTCAAAGACCCAACACACTATTCAATGCAGTCCTTTGATTGTCTTGTATTTGAAAACAGAAATGAACCGTTGTAAGATTTAAAATGACTTTTTCATGGTTCTTTGTGTCCACTTTAAACTCTGATTTTGGGTATATCTTTTGATGGTCTGTGATGAGGTGACATTTTTATGAATTTCAAAAACAAGATGCTCAGGCTTTATCAAGAAAGGTTGTTTCTTTTCTTAGCATTTATTTTATCAGCATGCATAATAACCAGTAGCTTAATTCATGAAGTCACGACCCTTATGGAAAAGCTCTTCCAGTTTTGAGAGCGTCATTTATCGATTCAAATTGCTTGCTTGATTAAAAAGGGCTTTTAAAAGCACGTAATGCAGGCTATGGTTCATGGCTATGAAAGAAAAGAATTTCAAAGGCTAAAAAGGTGTTTGAGGGTTTCAACGACTTAGGATCAACATTAACTATTCATCGATTCTTTTTCTCTTATCGTCATTGTAGAGAAAGTGACATATAACCTTGTTATTCTCAAATATTAGAATTCTCTTAACATAGGTCATAATGCAAATCCAACTTTTCCTTTGATGAATAACCAATCTAAAAAATTTTTGAAGATATTAGAGGCTTTATCCCAGACACACCAAAAGATAAGAAGCATCAATTTTTCTAGTGTTGACTTTTGGCATTTGCTGTCTTTTCTCAATTGAAAACTGTCTTGCCTTTCTTAGAATTGATAGGCATTTTCTTTCCTTTCCATTTTCTTTACATTTTTTTTTTTGCATAGCCTTCCTCAAAGTTTTTCTTGGATGGCCCTCAATCTATGGATTTTCTTCTTCTAGCCCTTTCTCAAACATTGGACTTTGGTTCTAAGCTTTTGTTTGATCCATTGATTTTATCAGTGTCTCCAAAATATTTCTTATTTGCCCCCAGTGTGGGGTGTGATCCTATTCAGGGTTTCTTTTTGAAAGAAAATATTTCACCAGGCTCAAAATGGGACTGCAAGGGATAATATTTCAAGAGACATGAAAGGATAACAAAGATGGTCTTTTCTCATTTCAAGCAAGGTCAGTTAAAACCGATAGATTTTGACCTCATCCAGTGTAATGATTGGGACTTGCAAGAGTCATGATTCACGAGTCCATAACTATTGAATCCACTACATGTCATTATGCATACTGCTAAAACTTAGCTATATGATGTGTGGTTCAATTTTAAGTAATTTGTTCGGTCACCTCATGTCATTTCAAACAAGCATCAAGTCATTTCTGTAATCAAAACACTTTTAATCTTCAGGATTGATTACCCTTTATCGCATGTTGGAGTTTGATCAAAATATTTTGTCAAAATACCCTTTGAAAGAAGTATCTCTTGATTTCAAAACAACAAAAAGACAAAGAAAAGACATGTTTCGTTCAAGGATGAGATGTGACCCTAAAAAAAAATGCAAAATGGCAAAAATCCATAACAAAAATGCTTGACAGTTTAATTCCTTCTTGGACCAGCTTCCCTGGCAATATCTATGTTTTGCTGAGCAATTCCGATCACTTGTCATTCTGAAAATGATTGACGACATCATCTTTCGCAAATTGAGTTTGACTCTTGAAACTCTTGCATCTGTTTAACTAAAATGGCCGAGGACCCCCACCATGACAACACATCTCTTGTCCAGATTGAACCACCTGGAAAATAGTGGTTACATGGGATTTGTTGGAGTCAAGCAAAATTCTGGAATCTGGCAGATGTCGGTCGACAAACTTAAGTGGCAGAGGAATGTCAATCTTGGCAAAGACATTTGAGCAATTGATGCTACCGTGAGACCTAGCTAGACCACATAATTAAGGTTTCACACTGTCAAAGTCATCTCCTGATTCACCTCTCATCATTGTTCTAGAATCCATGGTAGATCCTTCAATCTTTCCTCTCTTCCTAGCTTGTTCAATTCTTCGGCAAATCCTCACAACATTATTTCAGTCTTCCAATGTTGCTATGGTTGGTTAAGGATTGTTAGAAAACTTTCCAACAGCTTGGTAATCTTGGCAGCGCCCAAAAACTTGTAGTATCGCCACTACCAACACGTGGAATATGCCTTATCTCTTCTATGGGAGGAAACGATGAACATGAATGTCCTCTATTTCTTCTTCGATTCCTCTTGAACGGTGCAGCAAACAAGCACCAATAGAGGGAGTTCTGCTCTGTTGAAGTTTCAGTCTTTTTCATGTTTTTCAGTCTAGGCATGTCTCTTCTCTCTACTTTTGCATTTTAATACTGACACTGTTGGAGAAAAATCATAAATGATCTGAAACTACTGTATTCCTTCTTGGATTTCCCACTTACGGATCCACAAACAGATCTCTACAGAGAGAGTTGTACTACGTAGAAATTTGATGTCTGCTAATATTTTTCAAACCAAGTCTGGCTCTTCAACCTGCTACAGTTTCTTCATGTTGAAACTGATGAGAGAAATATTTGTAGCATATGCAATTAGTAAATCCCCTCTTACACTCTCAACTTGCAGCATCATAAACAGATTTTTATAGAAAGAGCTCTACCATGTTGAAGTTCGACGACTGCTCATATTTTCAGACTAGGCCTAACTCCTCTGCCTACTACAATGTTTTTCTCGTGCCACTGGTGGGAAAAAGTTTCAAAGCATATGAAATTAATACATCCCCTTTTCCATTTCCCATTGGCAGATCCACAAATAAATCTCTACAGAGAGAGCTCTACCACGTAGAAGTTCAGTGTCTGATCATGGTTTTTCGGACCAACATCTTGTGCTGTTGAACTGGAATTGAGCTCATAATTAGGGTAGCTTCAAAGAAGACTAATGCACCATGTACAGGAGGCTAGTAGTGGTTTGGTTCCATTAGATGATGTGGAGGCGATGAACACTTATCAGTGCAACTGGACAAGAACTAGATTTGTCATTAGTTGATGACTGAAGGCATTGCTGCTATTGTTCATGACTGAAAAGGAGAGGCAGCTTCAATTGGAAGTGGACAAGCAGTGTTCCCACAGAAGACTGTGCAGACATTCTCTTTCCATTTGATGCTCAACACTTGTTCGAGCAGATCTGAGTCCAGCTACTTCACCTTTGATGCTCTCAAACTCAATCTGATAATGAGCCTCTATCTGACATCTTTCTTCACTTCCATCCTTTCTTCAATCACTTGCAGCACAGCTTGTGCGGGGGAACCTACTTTTCAACCTGGTACATGCATGATAAATGTATGAATATGTCATCTATATGACGAACTCACCCTTCGAGGGGTGACAATATGGTCGTAACTCTTGTATGATGGAACAAGAATCGTGATTTTTGCCCAAACTCTACAATGAAAAATTTTTGAGTGACGGCCATTGTGTCACACACAAGTCTTGAGTTCAAGATGCTTCAAGAAGGGTTTGCTCGGATGCAAAACAATAGCACATACATCCTAAAGACAGGTTCTATTCATTTTACGTGAGACAGGGTAGGTTTGCTACTTGGTCTCTAAAAGGGGTCTCTTGTTGTCCCGGTGATTGCCCTCGTAAAGGCAATATAGGGGCCCAGTAGGTAATGGGTTGGCACGTGTCCAACTATTACCAGTCTAAGCACTCAACGAAGAGTTGGGGTTTACACAAACTTAAACCTTGACTCAAGTCGTAAGGTAAGCTGCTAATCCCCCACCTAACCTAAAGCTTGTGTGTGCTTTCAAAAATTAAAACTTGTGATGCATGAGAGAATTATATACAATGCATGGAAATAAATATTAACAAAGAGATAAAAATGCAAAAACTTAAACACATCAAATACACAAAGCTTAGTCCAATAATGTCAGAAACAGTACCGTCCCCAGTGGAGTCGCCATTTTGTCGCACCCTAAAAAAAAATCCGCGCGCATCAGCTGGCGATTTTTTTCGTATGTTGCGTTTGCTTTGAATTCGTTCGTTGGAGTCGCCACCTAGTAATTCATTGAGGGCTACTAGGAAACCTGATGTACTGGTCTTGTCAGAGATCTCGGGTAAGGGACTGGTTGTGGTTAGGGAAGGTATTAGCACTCCTAACGCACCCTACCTGAGGTAAGCTGCTTTGTGTTCTGATGTGATTTGAAAATTTAAAATATTAATTAAATTCTAAGGCTTTAATAAATCAGTTATTAAATCCCCGAATATATGTAGAAACTTGTTCTTACATTTTCATGAAAAATACAACTTGATTTTATTTATCCTTGAGATATTTAACCATATTTAAATTAACAATTAATTCTTTTTGTCTTTTTTTTTATTTTTATAACATAAATAAAATTAAAAAAAAAACACACACACACAACTTTCTTTTTATTATTTATTTTTCTTTTCTTTTCTTTTCTTTTCTTTTACATCACATCTGTACAATAAAACAAATAACCAAAAATTCAAAACAAATCAAATACAATAATATCTAAATACACACAGCATCTAGAAATTACAAAAAGGAATAAAAAGGAAAAAGGAAAATCCTCGGGAACAGTACTGCACAGCCTTGGTGCCATCTGAACAGTGGCGGCGCGTGGACCTCACGCACCGCCGCCACTGGCGGCGCGTGGGTTCACGCGCCGTCACGGGAAACCGGGCAAACCAGGGGTGTATGGAGCGGCTTCCTCCCCTCTTCGTTTTTCTATCGGCGATGACCTGCAAAATAACCAAAGCCATAACAACCAGTTGATTTTAGTTTTTTTTTTATTTCATTTTGTCTTTGAAATCTGCTTCGGCTTTTTTTTTTATCCACTCCGTTTCTCTGCCTCTTCCCTTTTATGTTTCAGGTGGGTCGGTTTGCTATGGCTTTGTCTCCTTCTCCTCTGTTTCGGGTAGCAGATCGTATGCCAAAAGGGGCGGCCGGCGGCTGAGCTTCATGCGTGTCTGTGCAGCGGCCGGTGCCGGTTCGGGCAGATGGATTGCTGTAGACCACTGTGTAGCTGCGATGGAGAGGGGATCGCTGTCGATGATGAGGCGGAGGAGCGAACAGATCGAGTATGTGGGCGTGCCGTCGATGCTTGGTTCGAACTAAGGCCGTCGGGTCTGTTCGGTGAAGGAGGAAACGCCGTGAGTGAGAGTTGAGGGGTGCTGGATCGTGGCTGCTGTGAGGCAGATCGGAGGAAGAGAGGGAGTTGTGGTCGGGTTTGTGAAGGAGAGGACCGGGCTGTGGAGAATGGGAGAGTGAAAGGGAAAGTCAGGGGAGATGGTTGTGGGCGGCCAGGAGAGGCAGGGGCCGGCCGGGATTGAGCTGGTTGGGGTTGGCTGTGAGAAGGAAAAAAATGGCTTGGGGGGGCCGGCGGCTGTTTTGAGAAAAATGGGAGAAGATAGGTTTAGGGTGGGTTTTTTTTGTATTTTCTGGTGTTTCCAAAATTAGCCCTTGTATCAAAATTGGCCCCCCCTTAAAAATTCAGTGTAGCATGGTATTTATAGGAAAAGTTTTGCTAGGTTTTCAAACTAGTCCCTCAACTTTTCCTTTCCTTCTCTTTTCCTTTTTTTTTGTAAATTTTGATTTTTCTTTTTCTTTTTTTGTATTTTTTGAAAACGAGCAATATCAACGTCGACTCGATGAGGAAAATCAATGATTTTAAAAATGACGCGTGAAAAGTCGAACGCCTTTGAAAATCTTTTAAAAATTTAAATTTTTTTTTAGACGACGTTTAAAATGTTAAAATGATGAAAATATATTAAAAAACATATTTTTTTGGATTTTCTTTTTTTTCTCTATTTTTGAATTTTTTAAAAATAAATCAAAACATGGGTCAAAAAATGGGTAGCAACAAAATTTTTGGTTGGCCTTCATGGTTCTTACTCAGCAGTTAGAAGCCAATTATTGCTCCAAACTCCCTTGCCATCTATGGGCAGAGTCTTTTCCCTGCTTCTTCAAGAAGAGAGTCAGAGATCCCTAACAAATGCAGTAGGGATTCCAATTGATTCATAAGCAATGATTGCTGAACAATACCACAATCAAAATTCCAGATCCGGTTCAACATATACTACATGCTTTGCTAAACAAAAAGGAAAAACTAAGGCAACCTGCTCCCACAATGGATATCCTGGACATGTTATTGATAAATGTTTTCAAATTATTGGATACCCTCGTGGATGGAAGGGGCCAAGAGGAAAAAGATCTGCCACCTTGCCACAGACCAGCAGAAACTTTCATAGATTACCAACTGCACATAATATTGTTGTCTTGGAGCAACATCTTGACACTCCTAACATTGTTTTCTCTCAAGAACAGATGCATAATCTACTCACTCTAGCAAATAGCATTTCCAACTCAAAGATAAATAACACTACTAAAGAAGTATCTACATCAGGTATATCATTTTCATGTCATACAATATCTTCACCTCAGAACAGATTTTCATGGATTCTTGATACCGGAGCCACAGATCACATGATTTGTAGCCCTCTTCTTTTCGAATCCATCATTCTGCCTAAAACTCAGTCCAAAGTTCATATGTTAAATGGTCAACATGTACCAATTATTTTCACTGGGACGGTTAAATTTTCTCCTGACATCATTTTACACAATGCACTTTATGTTCCAGCTTTTAATATCAATCTGATTTCTGTTTCAAGATTAACTGTTGATAACACTGTTGGCTTATTTTTCCTTCACACAAAAAGTATCCTGCAGGATCTAAGCAAATGCAAGATGATTAGGCTTGCTGAAGCTGAATCTGGTCTATACAATCTTCACAAACCCCCTGATCAAACTACTAAAGGCTCACCTCCTAGATCAAAAATCAAATCCTGTGTTGTTGCCACCAATCTCTGGCATTTACGTTTAAGCCACATCCCTACCTCCAAAATCAATCTTTTGAACAAAACTGATCCTCCAATCACTATCAGTAACAATTCCATTTGTGAAATTTGCCCCCTAGCTAAACAAAAGCGGTTGCCCTTTTCTTTGTATGTTAATCAATCCATAAAAGCTTTTCAATTAGTTCACATTGACATTTGGGGACCCTTCTCTGTTACCTCTTATTCTGGTTATCAATTTTTCTTTACCATTGTAAATGATTTCAGTAGATTTACTTGGTTATTTTTAATGAAATCTAAATCTGAAACAAGAGATCTTCTTAGCAACTTTCTAGCCTATGTTCATAATCAATTCAACACCAAGATTAAAACTCTCAGATCAGACAATGGACAAGAGTTTAATATGCCTACTTTTTACCAAAAACATGGCATCATTCATCAATTAACCTGTGTTGAAACACCTGAACATAATGGAAGGGTTGAAAGAAAACATCAACACCTACTAAATGTAGCTAGATCTCTTATGTTTCAATCCCAACTCCCTTTAACTTATTGGACAGATTGCATTCTCACAGCCACTCACCTAATCTATAGCACCCCTTCCCTCATTCTCCAAAATCAAACACCTTATCAAGTTCTTTATCACAAACCACCACATTACAATTACTTAAGGGTATTCGGATGTTTATGTTTTGCTAGCACAATCACACACAACAGAGGCAAGTTTCATCCAAGAGCCACGAAATGCATTTTTCTTGGATACCCCCCACACATTAAAGGATATAAAGTGCTTGACTTATCAACCTGCAAAACTTTTGTGTCTCGCAATGTTGTTTTTCATGAATCCACATTCCCATCTATTCCAAACAAAGTTCATAAACCCCTTGTGTTTCCTAACTATCCTCAAATTTTTTACTCTTTTCCTTGTATCCCAGCACAATCAACTCTAAATGATTTTGTTGTTCTTGCAACATTACCTTTACAACCTTCTGGTCCTCACACTTCTCCCCTGCCTCATCATAATATTTCCCAACTTAGAAGGTCTGAAAGAAATAAACATCCACCTAATTACTTAAAGCAGTATTATTGTGGAAATATGGCTCAGATTACTTCAGCAACTCCAAGCTCTTCAGATTGCTCCCTTCCTGGTAAGCCATACTCTATCTTTTCTTTCTTGTCCAACTCCAAATTATCTTTACAATAATGTGCTTTCACTTCTTTTGTTTCATCTGTTTTTGAACCTAAAACTTACAAACAAGCTAACTCCATCCCTCATTGGCAAAATGCTATGACAAATGAAATCATAGCTCTTGAGCAAAACAGAACTTGGGACTTAGTAATTCAGCCACAAAATAAATCTGTCATTGGATGTAAGTGGGTATACAAAGTGAAATTCCAAGCTGATGGACAGGTAGAAAGATATAAGGCATGTTTGGTAGCAAAAGGATACACACAACAAGAGGGAATTGATTTCTTTGATACCTTCTCTCCTGTTGCAAAGATCACAACAGTACGAGTTCTTCTCACCATTGCTGCAGTCAACAATTGGCATTTACATCAACTTGATGTAGACAATGCCTTCTTACATGGTGACTTACATGAGGAAGTATATATGCAATTACCACCTGGTTACTCAAATCACAATGATCCTAGAGTTTGCAAGCTCAAAAAGAGCATATATGGTCTCAAACAAGCTTCAAGACAATGGTTTTCCAAACTATCTGCATCTCTACTACACTTCGGATTTCTACAAGCCAAATCAGATTCTAGCCTCTTCATCAAGCAATCTACCACTGACTTTATTGCAGTTTTAATCTATGTTGATGATGTTCTCATCGCTTCTAACACTCTTACAGCACTTAACACAGTCAAACAATACCTTCGCATGACCTTCCCTATCAAAGATTTGGGAAACCTAAAATACTTCCTCGGCATTGAGGTAGCTAGATCTGCAAAAGGCATTGTTCTTTGCCAAAGAAAATATGCCTTAGACATACTTACAGATAGTGGCTTTTCTGACGCTAAACCTGTCAATTTTCCAATGGAATCCACACTGAAACTCAGTACACATGATACTAGCCCTCCCTTGTCTGATCCTGCATCTTTTCGTAGACTAATTGGCAGACTTCTCTATCTCACACTCACACAACCAGAGTTATCCTATGCCATCCAAACTCTCAGCCATTTCATGTCAAACCCTCACACTCTGCATATGCAAGCAGTAGAGAGAGTTCTTCGGTATCTTAAAGCAATACCAGGTCAAGGATTACTTCTCAAAGCTGATTTTACTCTTCATTTAAAGGCTTATTCTGATAGTGATTGGGGAGGTTGCATTGACACTCGTCGAAGTGTTACTGGCTATCTAGTCTTTCTTGGAGATTCACTCATCTCCTAGAATCTAAGAAACAACCTACTGTAAATAGGTCCTCAGCAGAAGCTGAATATCGGGCTTTGGCAACTACATCGTGTGAAATACAATGGTTGACTTATTTATTGGCAGATTTCCACATACCTCACTCTCAGCCTCCATTACAATACACTTACAACAAACCGGCCTCAGAAATAGCTTACAACCCCGTCCATCCTGAACACACCAAACATATCCAACTTGACTGTCATCTTGTACATGAGAAATTGTAAGAAGGACTACTTACCATCATTCACATTCCTTCCAAATTTCAATTAGCAGATGCACTCACTAAACCACTTGGTTATCACACACTTAATCCTATCCTTGGCAAGATGGGAATGGTAAATATTCATTCTCATCTTAAGGGGGGATATTGGAATCTACAGCATACTATCAATACACAAAAGGAAGATATGCACCCTTCACAGATTGCAGAGCAAGCAACGCATGCAAACGAATCACCTAACACAGAAGACTAAAGAAGACTAGCCATTCTATCATTACTTATATATATATATATATATAAACATTGTAAATTGTGATTATAACTGCTATATATAAAAAGTTAGTTATATACTGTTAAGTTAGTTAAGTTAGTTAACAGAAGTTAGTTACAATATGTGTATATATATGTATTCATGTACTCTGAGAACAGTAACAAAATAAGAGAAGAAAATATTGCATGCAGATTGCAGACTTTCTAAAACTTGCAATTCTTTTTTCTTCTCTCATAAAGAAATTCATTCTCTTCTTCTTTCTCTACTTCTGCAGTATTGAACAAATCTACTGCAGCAAATTCTTCATAATATGCAGAATGATGGACAACTCATAATAATCTTCTCACTCTAAAAGAAAGTTGATGAGGTAATTGATCAAAAAGCCTCCTTTAAGTTACAGAATTATATTTAGGTTAGATGAAGCCAAACAAATCTTGCCTTCAATTGTTTTTTCTCAACCAATAGTTTATAGTGTCCAAATTTGAACTGGCAATAGTACAACCAATAAGTTCATGATATTCAAAACCAAAAAATGATTCACCATGCAACTAACAAAAAAAATGCCATTGCCAATTAAGTCAAGTAAAAGAAACCAGTGCTCTATTTAATTCCGGAAATTTTGAAACTTTAATCCTCAATTCCACTGAACAAGCTAAAGAACATATGACTGTAGAAAAGCTTAAGCTCAGCCAAACCATACACAAAAAGTTCAATAACAGCAGGTGTATCTTAGCTGAATAGCAGGCAAGGAATAAAATGCAGATTATCATTAACAGCTTATGATTCTCTATCAATTAGAGACCACCAAATATTCAACAAGCAAGGTTTTGACACACAAAGTAGCTCTTCCTCCCAACACTCAAAATAAAAGGACTTTAGAAGGATATGATTCAACTGATGGTAATAACCAATGATGATACTCAAAGATATTTCTAAATTTACCAGACATTTCTAAATTTCGATCCATTAAAACTTGAATCTAATGCCAGTGATTGACTCATTCATTCATGATCTGATTTATATGACATTCTAAAGTTGGCCACAGTATTCGCAAATGACCTAGCAATAATGATGAATTTCATCTACCAGTTCAACCAATAAACACATCTCAACAGAAACACATACCTCGAATCCTGTAATATCGCATATTCTCAAAAATGGGTGCATGGAGAATGGTGACTCAATATTAACATCTGTAAGAGGGGGGGAAACAGCAAAGGCAATTTAACCTCTTATCAAGCCTAACCTAATATCAATATATTAAGGTTGCTTAACAAGTGAAGAAGAAATGAGGTAAAGAACAGAGGAATTGTTTGGAGAGAAGAATTGAGATTGAATTTTCTATGTGTATTTTCTATATCCAACTGATATCTCTCATGTGTGTTTTATAGTAGTAGAAATAATTACTAACTGATTATTCTAACTGACTATAACTGTTGTAACAACCTGCTAACTAACTATTAATAACAACTAACAGAATTAACAGCTAACGAGGGTTGCGTGTTGTAGACATTATCAACTCTGCAGCACCCTTCTTCTTCCCATATGCTATATCCTTCTTAGAGACTAGGTACGTAACAGTACCCCTTCCATGCAAGATTCTTGTCCCAAGAATCGAAAGCTGGATTAGTTCACGTAGCAATATTGAAGTCTTGGAATTGTAACTGGAACTCTGTCAACTCCTCCCATGTAGCATCTTCAGGGAACGAATTTGACCATTGAATTAAGCCCGCCACCACAGTTGCATTACCCTTCTTCATAAGTTTCCTTTCTAGTATTGTAATTGGGTACACTTTTACCCTGCCCTCATCATCTACGATTGGCAGGGCTTGAGAAACGATGGCCACTTCTCCAACTTTTTTTCTTAATAACGAGACATGGAACATAGGGTGCACTGCACTTTCTAGGGGTAACTGAAGGTTATATGCTACTGCACCAATGCGTTCAAGGACTTGGTAGGGACCATAGTACCTGGGATTTAACTTGTAATGCTTCCTATACATGACAATGCCCTGCCTGTAAGGTTGAAGCTTTAGAAAAACCCAATCTCCTATCAGAAATGTCCTCTCTGGTCGTCTTTTGTCTGCCATTCGCCTCATCCGATTTCATGCCCCTTTCAGCAGCCCTTTGATTAATTGATCCATATTGATCCTTCTCTGCGTCCACTCCTCCACCGCAGCTACTTGAGTAGCCTTAGTAAGCACCATCTCTCTGGCTGGAGGCTCATATCCATACAAAGCTTGGAATGGGGACATGTCGATAATGGAATGGAAGCTGCTATTATACCACCATTGTGTTGTGGATATCCATTGGTGCCACTTCTTTGGACAATGCATAGTAATACATCTTAAGTAAGTCTCTAGGCACTGATTTACCCTTTCAGTCTACCCATCCGTTTGAGGATGGTATGCTATACTTAATAACAACTTGACCCCTAAGTGTTTGAACAATTCTTTCCAGAATAAGCTTGTGAAAACCTTATCCCTGTCCGTCAAGATCGTGGCAGGCAAGCTGTGGAACTTGTAGATGTGATCTAAAAAGAATTTAGCAACATCCTAGGCTGTGAATGGATGTGCTAGGGTGATAAAATGCCCATACTTGGTGAAGCGATCAACAATGACCATGATAGTATCCCTGCCTTCGGATTTTGGGAGCCCTTCTATGAAGTCCATAGTAATATCCTGTCAGGGACCATGTGGAGTGGGAAGAGCTTGTAACAACCCAGGGTAAGGCACCCTCTCAGCCTTGGCTTGTTTACAAATGTCACAATGCTGCACCAGTTGATAGACCCATTTCTTCATGGAAATCCAGTAAAAATGAGCCTTGAGTCGCCTATAGGCATTCTGAATCCCTACATGCCCTTCAATATAGGAATCATGGGTAGTTTTGACGAGTTCCTCTCTCAATGACCCTGCAGCTCCTATAACAATTCTTCCTTTATACTTCACCACCCCGTTAGTATAGGTAAAATTTAGAGCTTGTGTAGCATCTATCATTTTACCCTGTATGATGTCCTACAACCTGGCATCATCTTTGTAAGAGTTGTAAATCTGGTCATACCAAGAAGGAACCACTTGCGTTATGGTTGTAAGCCATCCCCTTGTCATGTCTATTCCTTGGTAACTATCTTCACTCTGCATAATCCTTCTTAATAAGGCATCGACAGCTTTGTTCTCCTTTCCTTCTTATACATGATTCGATAGTTCAATCCTAACAGCTTGGTCAACCCCTTCTTCTGAATAGGAGTGTGGATTTTCTGATCAAGTAAGTATGTTAGGCTTTCATGATCAGTTTGTATAATAAACTGATATTGTTCCAAGTAGTGTCGCCACTTGTCCACTACCATCAGTATAGCTAGGTATTCCTTCCCATAGATAGACAATCCCAAATGTCTTACTCCCAAGGCCTTGCTTATGAATGCCAACAGCCGTCCTTCTTGGCTAAGCACTGCCCAATTCCAATGTCACGGGCGTCTGTTTCCAAGACAAATGGTTTGGTAAAGTCAGGCAAGGCTAGGATTGAAGTCTCACATAAAGCTTTCTTCAGATTTTGGAAAGCTTCCAATGCCCCCTCGTGCCACAAAAAATTATTCTTCTTGAGTAATTTTGTCAAAGGTTTACTAATGACACCAAACTTCCTGATGAACTTTCGATAATAACCAGCCAAGCCAAGGAATCCTCTTAGCTCCTTGATAGTCTTTAGAATTGGCACTCCTATACAGCCTGTGTCTTCTTAAGATCTGTGGCCACCCCTGCAACAGAGATTATATGCCCTAAATACTCTACCTTTGGTTTAGCAAACATGCATTTTGATCTCTTTGCATACAGCTGGTTGGTCTTCAGGATCTCCAAAACTTGCTTCAAGTGTCTGAGGTGTGCTTCAAAAGAATAATTATAAATAAGAATGTCGTCAAAGAACACTAAGACAAATTTCCTCAGGAATGGCTCCAGAATGTCATTCATCAAGGCTTGGAATGTTACAGGAGCATTCGTTAAGCCAAAAGCCATGACTCTAAACTCATAATGCCCTTGGTGACTACGGAAGGTTGTTTTCTCTATATCTCCCTCATGCATTCACACTTGATGATATCCTGACCTTACATACAGTTTAGAGAAGAAACTAGATCCTTGCAACTCATCCAGTAGATCATCGATCAAGGGAATAGGAAATTTATTCTTGATAGTGACTTCATTCAACTGCCTAAAGTCTACATAGAAATGCCAGGTGTTGTCCTTCTTTTTCACCAAAAGTACTGGTGAAGCAAATGGGCTCACACTTGGTTGAATGATGTTGTTGCATAACATCTCCTTAACCATCTTCTCGATCTCCTTTTTTTTTGAAAAAGGAGTTCTTATACAGTCTGTAATTTATAGGTTGAGCTCCTATTTGCAGTGCGATTCTGTGATCATGCCTCCTCCTTGGTGGTAATGCAATAGGTTCTTGGAAAACCTCTGCATAATCTGCTAATAGTTCCCCTACTTTTATATTAGCCAAAACTGCCACTGATGCTATGGTTGCTTCTATCAGAAAAAATTGCCCAATGAGGCCCATGATAGAAGTTTTTAAATTCTTATAGACCTTCTCTACTGCCATTGGCTAGAGGCTGGCTATTTCGATGATGTCCTTGAGCTCCAGCATCATTCCTTCCTTCTTAAAGGTTATTTTCATCTTGATGAAATCGAATAAGATTGGTGATAATTTCCTTAACCAGTCCACCCTTAACACCATGTCACACCTCCCCAACTTCAAAATCCTTAAATCTGCTACAAATTCATAGCTCTACATAAACCATGTAAATCCTGTTGTATAGGAATCACATAGCATTATACTGCCATTAGCAACAATTACTGCTAACACAGGGGAGTTTTCTACAGAAAGTTGTAGTTCTCCTACTACATTAGCATCCATGAAGTTGTGGGTGTTGCCACTATCAATGAGAATGATCAGATCCCTGCCTTGATAGCTTCCTCTAATTCGTATGGTGTTATGAGCATAATCATCTGCTAATGCATTCAAGGAAAAGCCATATTCCTCAATCTTGCTATCAGGTGCCATTTTTGTACTGTTGTTTCCTGTTGCAGCATTCATAATGTAATGTTTTGAATTAAAGGGATAGAAAAAGGCTAGAAGGCCCTTGAAGGCTTAGATGTAGAAATAAATTAAATGAGGGGTATAATAGTAATTGAATAAATAGTTGATAAATATAAATAAAAAAATAAAGAGGGATCTGAAAATTGAAGGAGCAAACCGTTAGAGAGAAGGGAGGAAGAAGAAGAAGAAGAGAAAAGAGGGGAAAATAAGGGAAAAAGGAAAAGATTTGGAGAAAATAAGTTTAAAGGTAAGATTTAGGTTTATAAATGTATAATGTGTTCTTTAAACTTTAAATTTTGGTTTTGATGAGTGTTAGGGTTTTGAGGATTGTGTTTAGGGTTTATTTATGAATTAATTTGAATGTTATATAGTTGATTGTTGTGGGTAATGGATTGTTAAGTTGAATTTGAGAGATTGTAGATAAAAATGATGATTTTGACAAAATTTTGGTTTGGTTCCTCAATTTACAAAAATTACAGTTTAGTCCCCAAACTTTGGAAAATTACAAATTGGTCCCTATAGCATATTCTGAGATTCTGAACAGAATAAAATATGAATTATGGACAGAATTACTGTATAGTTATGACATTTTAACACTTTCAATTTGGTCTTCCAATTTGACAAAAATTACCATTTGACCCTAAAAATTTGGTAAAATTCCAGAATGGTCCCTAGAGCATAATGAGATATTCTAGATAGAATTGAGGATTAATTATGGTCAGAATTTCAGTATAGTCATGGATTTATGAGAATTTTAGTTTGGTCCTTCATTTGACAAAAATTACAATTTGACCCTAAAAATTCCAGAATGGTCCTTGGAGCATAATTAGAGGTTCTGGACAGAAATGAGGATGAATTATGGACATAATTCCACTATAGTCATGAATTTATGATATGTTTAGTTTGGTCCTCCAATTAGACGAAAATTACAATGTGGCCCTAAAAATATGATAAATTCCATATTGGTCCCTAGCTGTAATATTAACTTTTTCATATTGATTTGATGAATAAATGAGGGTTATTTAGTGAATTATTATCAAGTCTTATTATTTGTTTTATTATGGATTAGATTTCGGGAAAACCGTTAATTTTTGGGTTTTTAGGAAAATAACTAGTTTAGTCTAAAAACATATAGGGTTATGGAATAGACCCTTAGTTAAGTGTATTCAATAGGTTATATGTTATTTCGAGTCATTCTTGAATATGTCTCCTTTGTATTCAGATAATCCTGATATTCTATCGGCGGGGCGTTTGTAGGATTTCCTTCAGTATTTGCTTTTGAGTGCTATTGCTCTCGAGTTAGGTGAGTGGATAATTTTTCATATGTATGAGAAATATTATAAATATTTGATTTGTTAATATGAATTGGATCATGCTTCTTGATAATATATATATATTGATTATTATTTTTCTTATGATAAAGCATGATCAATTATTGAATCTGAATTCTTGATATAAACCAGTACATATTTTGAATTGACTTCTGAATTGATAGCTCCTCATTTGATTGATGTCATAAGTTGAGCTTTGAGATATGAATATGTTTGTTTGATTATGATTATGAAATTATGGTATGTAAGTCAGAATACCCGTGCTAACAGGGTAGTGTTAGTCTTTATGCACATCGTATTTGAACTCTAGTTGGTCAGGGGAGTCACCAACTTGTGTGGACTGATCATCCCACAGTACGGAGCCTCATGCTCATTGCATTTAATTTTCTAACGAGCTTTACCTTATGATATTCTTATTATGGTCTATTTGAGAAACCTTCCTATAAGAACCTAGAGCCATACTTGTATATATAATTCTCATTATTGTATTACCTCGTGTGTGTGTATTGAACGTTATCTACCCACTAAGTTGTTGAACTCACCCTCTCATTATTTATCTTTTCAGGCTTATAACTTGATAGCAGGTTATTTTTATTGAACCTGCTTTTTGGTTGTAATTTGTACCTTCCTTTTATGTCTAGTTAGTGCTCTAAAACTATGAAATTATATTAACTCTTGTATTAAGACAATGAAATTATATTATGAAGTTAGTTTGTTGTTAATGTTGCGTTGAACTCTGATTGAGTTGTTTAAAGGATAAGATTGAATGTAAGTTTGAGTTCGCATATGTATGGAACTTTGGAGGGGAACCATGCCTATGTGTCGGTCATGGATCCGGGAATCGGGTTATGACACATAAATTCTTCCTCTTCCTAGCCTTCAATCATGTGCAGCCCTTTGACAATGCACTCATATCCTGGCATAAATTTGTCCCCACACTTTAAACACTGTCCCAACCTGCGCCTCTGCTCATACATGGTTTCTGAGACCTTTGGTGTCTGTAGATTATTGCTCATATAGTTGGATTGTTGATTACCAAACGATCTTCCCCCTTGACTCCCCATTACTAGCTTGGTAGTGAATTTGTTCTTCCTTGCCAAGATATTGTTTGATTCCTCTTGCCACTTAGCTTGATCAAAGGTTGTCATTAACGTGCCTGACTTCAGTATCTTCAACATTGGCTTGATGTCCTCTTTTAATCCTCTAATAAAGCTGGAAATGTAGTAGGACTTTGGTAGTAGTGGATTTAGTGAATGCATCAATGATTTTAGCTCTTCAAACCTCTCCACATACTCTTCCATACCGCCCTCCTGTGTTAGTTTATTGAATTCCTCCACGATATCATCTCTACTACCAAACCGGTTGCATATGGCCCTTGAGAACTCCTCCCATTCTAGACTAACATCCAATTTGCACATATATCCTTCAAACCATATTTCTGCCTTCCTTTCCAAATACAAGGACCTATTTCCATCCACTGCTGCAATGGAGTTGCATTGAGTTTGAAAAACTTGTTGCGCCTTCTTAGCCATCCTCTAGGATTGTCTCCTCTAAATGTTGTTAGATTCATCCAAGGAAAACATGCATTAAACATTGCTCTCTGCGGTTCCTGTCCATAATTTGCATCTCCCCTCGCAGGACCTTTTCCCCTAGAAAACATTCCTTCAAGACTGCCCCTTGTTGGAGTTTGTAGTATACCTTAAGAGGTACTTCCCATCTCTTTCCTAGTCACGTGGTGAGTAAGGAATGTTTGGAACTAACTTGATAATGTTTCAATTTGAACACTAATCTGATCAATCTTCCTACTTTGTTCCCCAAGCTGCTCCTGAAATTCTTGTTAAATGCACTGAATTCGTTCCTCTAGTTTCTTGCAGTGTTCTTCCACGCTTTTAACCATGGTGTTAGATCTTGAAGCTCTGATACCAATTGTTAAGGTTGCTTAACAAGTGAAGAATAAATGAGGTAAGGAACAGAGAAATTGTTTGGAGAGAATACGAGAGAGAAGAATTGAGACTGAATTTTATGTGTGTATTTTCTATATACAACTGATATCCCTCATGTGTGTTTTATAGTAGCAAAAATAACTATTAACTGATTATTCTAACTGACTATAACTGTTGTAACAACCTATTAACTAACTATTAATAACAACTAATAGAATTAACAACTAACAAGGGTTGCATGCTACAGACGTTATCAACTCTGCAGCCCCCTTAGTTATTCTTCCCATATGTTATATCTTTTTTAGAGACCAGGTACGTAACACAATATAAAAAGCAAAAACCTTAAAAAAGAAAAATAAAAAAAACAACCATGTGCAGAAACATGTTAAAAAATCCAACTTAAACCATGCAATTAATTTGTTGAACAACGGGCAGAACACAAGAATCCTCTATAAAACCCTCCAGTGCTACTATTTTACTAAATAATCACCATCACATTTTCCGTTCAGATTTCACCATTTGTGGGCCCAAACCCACAAATACTGAAGTAATGGAATGCTAATGCAATAATGGTTTCCCTTTCTTCATCCACAAATATCACCAAAGGATAGCTTTTTCAACTATAAATCAAACAAATCACAACCAGACTTCAAATTAAAGTAAAAAAAAAAAGAGAGAGGGAGAGAGAAGCTAGGAAATGGCGGGGGTTGTTCTTAAATGAGGAGCTTACAGTTGGGTTCATCATATATCTGTATCCTCTTGAAACTGAAGTGTGTTGGCAACACCAGCTCTGCATTTATCAACTCTGCTTCCATCTTCTTCCTCTTTTATATCTAAGAAGCAAAAATACCACTCAATTCAATGATTTATCCCTTATAGATCAAATTTAAAAGAATAGAAACTAGATAAAAAAAGAGTAAAAATTTAAAGAAAAGAAACATAATCTAAGATTATAAATGTAAAAAATTGAAAAAGAATATAAAAACAATTAAAAAAAACAGGAATTTCATCCGAAACCAAACAAAAAAAAAGGGCAAACGAACCTCTCATTTCAGAATTTCCTGATGCTCGAACTAGGCACAACAGTAAAACGGACAATAATTAATCTCCGTTTTATATTTTCATGGAAAATCTCAATTTAGTCACCAACTATGAATTGATCTTCGATTTAGATCCCAAACTACTAATCATTTCAATTAGGTCCCTGATGCATCAGGAAAGTGTCAAATTTTTCTTGAACCACTGTTATTCTATTACACAACGAATTAGATTTCCAAGCCAGATTTTTTGAATTCCGCCTTCTCTTAGTTTTATTAATTTTAATTACCTGAGTTTTCGCTTAAAAATATTTAATATATAGTGATAGGGATACAAAATTAAGCCCAAATAATAGGAGTAAAAGAAAGCCCAACCAGGCAGCAAAGCAAGAATAAAAAAGAGGGCCCGACAGGGCAGCAAAGAAGAATAGAAAAGAAGAAGATAGATTACCCAATCGGGTAGAAAAAGAAAAAAAGAAATGAAGGAAAAGAAAAGGCCCAACCGGAGAGGAGAAGGGCATTGTCAAGGAGTATAACCTGGGCTCACAACCAAGCCCAAAAAACCTCAAAATTGAAAAGTAAGCCCAATCAAGGAAGAGAGCCCAATAAAGCCTATGAACCCATCGAACCTGTTTGTTTTTCCTCCACTATGACAACTCCTTGATTGGACTTTCTTTTACTCCTATTTTGTTTATTTAAAAAATAGATATGACATGCTAAGCGCTTAAACATCTAACTGCATGATTAAATTAGTTGTATGATGTTATTTAATGTTATTGTGAAATTGTTTGATAGTATTTGTTTTAAAATAATTTATTTAAAGACCAATAAAATTTTAACTTTTTTATTAAAGAATTATACAGAATTATTGACTGTTTTGATGCACAATGATGAAAATTCTCTCAATAATTGATCATTGATCATGTGAGAATTACAAGGAATTATTAACTATTTTTTTTTTATTTATTTACATGGGTGTCCGGGCTAGCTTGCGCGCACCACGACTAATCTCATTGCTCACTGAACATCCTGCAAATCCAGTGAACATGTAAGTCACTGCGGGGGTGACAGGCGTACACGCTGAGACTTGAACCTAGGATGCAGAGGCAAAGGAAACCCTTTGCCATCGCTGGGCTACAAGCCTCGGTGTAGAATTATTAACTATTTTGATTCACTCCGAAATGGAGTCATTGACATAATATGTCATTGGTGAACTTGTCGATGAGACAAATATTTTGCTGATAGATTTGTTTTTGTTGAAAATCTATTAATAATATTTACAAATAAATTTGACAACATATATTAGTCAACTCCTTTCTTAAGGATCAATGAAAATAAGTTATCACTATACCCTTTGGTATAAAAATCACTGATGAAATTATCAATATATATGACATCAACAACAAGATATGTTATGACAATATGTTTTTATTGGTAAATTCATCAGTGATTTTTATACAATAGAATTAGTGTGTTTACACAAATGGGATATTTTGTTGGTGTTTTGTTATTTTTTTTATTATGTCGGGTTTGGTAGGTTAACTTAGTTCACTCAAGTAATTTTTTATAATTATTTTTTTATTTTTTTCAATTTAATCCTTCAATATTGGGTTGATTAAGAATTAGGTTTTATAATTTTTTTTAATCGTTTTATTTCTTTGAGATTATCACAATCTTATAACCTGGATCGTGGGTTAGGCTGGTTAATTCAAGTTTTTTTATCCTTTTTTTATTTGAATTATTTTCAATTTCATTCTTAAATATCGAGTTTATTGAGAATTAGATTTCATAACTCATTTCAAATTGTGTTCTATAAGATTATTCCAGTCTCATAACCTGAGTCACAAGTTTGGTTTATTGACTTGGGTGTTTTTTTTGTGTTGTTTTTTAATAGATTTTTTAAAAAAAAATTCATTCTTCTGGGTTGATTGAAAATTGAGTTTCATAATTTATTTTGATTTTCTTTATACAGAGTTATCTTGGTCTCATGACCAAGTTTGACATGTTAATCTAGATTGACTCAACTCTTTTTTTTTGTTTAATTTTGTTTTTAATTTTATCTTTCAATATCAAGTTGATTAAGAACTGGGTTAAAAAAAAACTATATGCTTTCTATAGGGTTATCTGAGTCTCATGACCTAGGTAATAGGTTTGACAGGTTAATTCGAGTCAATCTAATATCTTGTTGTTTTAATATTTTAAAAAAAATATTGTTTTTATTTTTTAATTAAACAACAGTTTTATTGGTTGTTCGGGTTTTTTTTTGACATACCAAGTCAATCAGGTCACATCAAGTCAATCCCTATATAATTTAATTTTTTTATGCTAAAAACACATCAACAACATATAAATATTTTTTTACATAAAAAAAAAAAAGTTGATCCGGCTGACAATGTAGCGATCTAGTATGTAATTACTAATCATAAATAAAACTAATTAAAAATAAAATAAAAGAAGGCATAAAACTAGTGAATGCTCAACCAGTTGGGTTTGGATCTCCCCTTCATTTGGGTTCGAACCATGTGTGTGTATTAAAAAAAGAAAGGATGGCTTTCTATGGAAGCTAGATTGGCAGACAATTAACACAAAGACAATTTTTAAAAAAATAAGATCCTCAAGATGCTCATGAAATTAAACCCTATATATATATATATAAAGGAAAATCTGCGGGTTTTTCTTAGATTTTGTTACAAAGAATATTATTCTTTCTATTTATCTCTCGAGAATTTTATTTTTTATCACCCATTTGAGGTTGCCTCGTCTGAAAAACTTTCTCAAAATTAAATAGATATTCTTATAGCATGCTTTAATATCGCATCGAATTATTTTTAACTCCTAAGCTTCTCTACCACTTCCATAAAGAATTATTAAAGCCATAAAAAAAGAAATTTGTTTCTTCAGTTTAATTTGGCAATGAATGCAACATTACTATGAAAATCCCTTCACCATATTATTTTTAGAACAATTGATTAACGATAATATTTTACATTTATCCCATTCAATACAGTGTTATTATGGAAATCCCCAAGGAAATTAGTTGATGGAAATTGAACTTTTTTTTTTTTTTAATTCTTCACAAAAGAAACTCTATAACTATCCATTATTCACTGAAAAATCTAAACCGATGCTTTGCCATTGAATGATTCATATGTTATTGTGACAGCAATGCGTATATTCTAGCATCAAAACCTTTCTGTTTAAAGTCTCCAACCCATCTCCCACGTTTATCTTAATCAATCATTGTCTCTGTAGCTGTTACTAGCCATAGATTGATAAGGAGATTGCGGTGGTAATTGTTATCTTCCGAGTAGGTTATACGCTCAAGCCAACTTGGCTTACAGACCATATCATAGATTAAAATATTTAATTTTATAAAATAAAATATTTATTTTATTATATTTATTTAATTTAATTTATTCAAATATTTTTTTTATTTAATTAAACAATAATAGAATTAAAATGATTGAATAAAATAAAATGAAAAACATTATGCATAGCTATATATATAATTAGAAATATTATCTAAAAAAACAATTTTATTTTACAAAGTTTATCTATATAAAAGATGTATAAAAAAAAATTCTAAACATACATGCTTGGGCTTGTTATTTATTTATTTTATATTTGAAAGGTATGTACACCCCTATTTATCTTGAAACAAATTATGAAAGCGACAACAAACGACGTGCTATTTGCAAACCTAAATTCTAGCTACCATTGTCGGCTGAAAATTCTGGCAACATCTTTTTTGTCTAAATAAACCTAATTTTCAATACATTTTAATTCCAAAATTCCTCATTAACACTCTTAGAACACCCACAAAACCAATTCAAAATACCCAAAAAAAAAAAAAAACATGAAATCAAATTGTGTTAGGTTTCTCTTCCTCGATTTAGATTTCTTTTTTCAAACAACATTGTGGTTCTAAACAATCACTATCAAGTCATTGTTTTCAATCAAATCTTGTTTCCTTCACAACAAGTTATTTGTCGTAGTAATGCACATGTTATTATAACATCTAAAAACCATGATCTGTTTAAAGTCTTCAACCCATTTCCCACGGCTCTCTTAGTCACTGTCTCTGCAAATGATTTCGGTGGTAATTGATATCTTCCGAGTATGTTAAACGCTCAAGCCAACTTGGCTGACAGACCATATCACAAGTTTGTGACATATATAGGCCAATTATCTTTAATATCTTGCGATGGATTTAATGAAACAAGACAAAGACTTGGTTAGACTTTGAATGAAATTGGAAGCAGTGCAAAAGGCTAATGTGAGATTGGTTGATGGTCGAATAAATTGATTTGGATATCCATGTTAATTAAAAAAAATATCTATTGTCCCACATAAAATAAAATTTAAAAAATAAAATAAAAAAGACCTTTGTTAGGAAAAAATTTATAAAATTTTTTTTTTG
The DNA here is from genome assembly GCA_018804465.1 of Populus tomentosa. Lineage (NCBI taxonomy): Eukaryota > Viridiplantae > Streptophyta > Magnoliopsida > Malpighiales > Salicaceae > Populus > Populus tomentosa. The sequence goes on along the minus strand of CM031998.1, from coordinate 11,242,717 downwards.
TTTTTGTTTTGAACAAACAATATTTCTTTTGCCATTTTCCTTAAAATAACATATTAAAAGGAGAATATGATCAATTCTTAAATTCATTTGAATGTAGCAGATAATAGTGGATCTTGAGAATTAATGTGTATTCAGATCATAAAAATTAGTAATTGCTGATATACTCATATCAACAATATTAATATTGTTGTGATTAAAGAAGCAGTTCAAAATTCATAACTAGAATGATATGAAGTGATCAAAGTTGTAATTGTGCATAATTTTAAAGAACTCAAATGTGACATAAATTGTAAAGGAACAAGATGAAGATGGAAATCCAAGGGAACTTGAATTTTTGGTGCATTCTACATGGGAATTAAAACAATTAAATTTCCCTAAATTAGTTTCATTAGCACCTAAAATATTATAAAATAAAACACTATAATGAGATATAAACCATGATTTATAATATTTGATATTTGAATAAAATCAATTAAATTAAAACTAATTAGTAGATTGTGTTTCATGCATAAACCTTTAATAAAAATTAATAAAAAAAATAATTATTAATTTTTTTAAAAAATAAAAACAAAGTATATTGATTATATCAAAATTATGAGGCAGCAAAAATTTCAGTTTATCACAAGAAACATTATTAAAATACTCTTACAAGAAGGCGAAGGCAAAAATATTTTTGGCTTTAACCAATGACATAAAAGAAATAGGAAACAACCATGTTGAACTAGTTGAAGTTTAAAATGCACTAGTCATCTGGTCTATGAATGTATTCTAACTATCTACAAATCCCGTGAATATTAGGTGGAATGGGAGCGTAGAGACATCTAAAATATTTTATTTTTATTTTTTCAGTACTTACACTCTTACTTGTAAAAAATTATTACATTATTTTATATAAAAAAAAATTAAAACAATCAAATAATACTGAATAGAAAAAAAATTATGTAAATAAAATTTTAAATTGAATAAGAAAACAAATGAAGGAAAATATTAGATTTTGTTACCTAGAATATTATTCTTTCTATTTATCTCTCGAGAATTTTATTTTTTATCACCCATATGGGATTGCCTCGTCTGAAAAACTCTTTCTCAAAATTGAATAGATATTCTTATAGCATGCTTTAATATCGCATCGAATTATTTTTAACTCCTAAGCTTCTCTACCACTTCCATAAAGAATTATTAAAGCGATAAAAAAAGAAATTTGTTTCTTCAGTTTAATTTGGCAATGAATGCAACATTACTATGAAAATCCCTTCACCATATTATTTTTAGAACAATTGATTAACGATGATATTTACATTTATCCCATTCAATACAGTATTATTATGGAAATCCCCAAGGAAATTAGTTGATGGAAATTGAACTTTTTTTTTTTTTTTAATTCTTCACAAAAGAAACTCTATAACTATCCATTATTCACTGAACAATCTAAACCGATGCTTTGCCATTGAATGATTCATATGTTATTGTGACAGCAATGCGTATTTTCTAGCATCAAAACCTTTCTGTTTAAAGTCTCCAACCCATCTCCCACGTTTATCTTAATCAATCATTGTCTCTGTAGCTGTTATTAGCCATAGATTGATAAGGAGATTGCGGTGGTAATTGTTATCTTCCGAGTAGGCTATACCCTCAAGCCAACTTGGCTGACAGACCATATCATATCATATATTAAGATATTGAATTTTATAAAATAAAATATTTATTTTATTATATTTATTTTATTTAATTTATTGAAATATTTTTTTTTAATTAAACTATAATAGAATTAAAATGATTGAATAAAATAAAATGAAAAACATTATGCATAGCTATATATATAATTAGAAATATTATCTAAAAAAAACAATTTTATTTTACAAAGTTTATCTATATAAAAGATATATATAAAAAAAATTCTAAACATACATGCTTGGGCTTGTTATTTATTTATTTTATATTTGAAAGGTATGTCCACCCCTATTTATCTTGAAAAACAATATGCAGGCGACAACAAATGACACGTCAAACGATGTGCCATTTAAAAACTTAAATTCTAGCCATCATTGTCGGTTGAAAAATCTAGTAACACCTATTTTGTCTACAAAATCTGATTTTCAAGACATTTCAATCCAAAAATCTAACACCCTTGGAACACCCACAAAACCAATTCAAAATACCTAAAAAAGAATTAAAAAAACATGAAATCAAACTGGGTTTCTCTTACTTGATTTAAATCTCTTTTTTCAAGCAACATTGTGTTTCTAAATAATCACTATCAAGCCATTGTTTTCAATCAAATCTCGTTTCCTTCACAGCAAGTTATTTGTGGCAGTAATGCATATATTATAATATGAAAGGTTTTCTTTAAAGTTTGTCAACCGAAAACCAATTGTTAGAGTTTTTTTGCCTAAATATACATTATAGTGATCCTACAGGTTTTTTTTTTTTTTTTATAACCCAAATTTGCCTGGCTAGTTTCGTCATAAACAGACTTTCTCAAAATTGAATAGATTTTATAGTATGTTTATTCTTTTTTGGCAGTGAAACTATGAAATTATATTATTTTTAAATCAATTGCTTGACATTATTTTACATTGATCCCATTCAATTATTTAGCGCATCTAAACATTCAATTATTTCACACACTACATTGTTTAGAACAAGAAATTAGGTGATCAAAGTTGAACTTTTTCTTTACAAAAGAAATGTAAGGGTTTTTTATTTTATTTTATTTTATTTTATTTATTTTTATCACAGAGGCCTTAAGAGCTCTTCATTATTTGCAGACGCTCATTCTTCGCACATTGGAAAATCTAAAAAGATACATCAATGAAAAATCTCCATTGTTTTCAATCAAATCAATGAAAAATACACTACTTTGTTTACTTTTCCTCCAGACTGAATATTTTTGTCTATATAAACTGCTTTATTTCACTTCTTTGCTTATTATGAAGAATAAAGATTATCTACTACAAAATATGGCAGCATTCTGTTTAAAGTCTTCAACCCATCTCCCACGGCTCTCTTAGTCACCTGGGAGCTTTCCTCTTCACTTCAAAATAGGGGTAAAGTCTCTGCTACTGTTACAAGTCATTGACTACAAGGATGATTTTGGTGATAATAGAAGTCTTCAGAGTAAGTTAAACGCTCAAGCCTACTTGATTCAGACCACGACATACGCAAGTTTGTGATAATATATGGCCAATTAACTTTGACAATCGCAGTGGAATATTGGAACTGGTTGTCTAGCAAATTACTTCGTGCTCTGGAAAAGATGACAACGACTCAGAATTTGAATGAAATTGGCTGTCGAGCATAAAGTCTTTGGAGATGAGACTATTCATGTACACTGCTTGTTTACTTTTCCACCATACTAATATATATTTATATATTACTTAGTTAATTACTTCTCCACCAGACTGAATATTTTTGCCTATATAAACAGCTTGATTTCACTTCATTGCTTATTAAGAAAAATAAAGATTATCTACTAAAAAATATGCCATCATCTGTCCGTTTCTTGTCTATGCGGATGCTTTTGCTCTTTTTACTCTCGTTTTTTCATCATAGAGCTTGTCACTCTTCTCCTTCCATGCAGCCTCTATGCCATGATGATGAGAGTTATGCCTTGTTGCAGTTCATGGAAAGCCTTGTCATTAATGAGTCTGCTTCTTATGAGCCTTCTGCCTATCCTAAGGTTGCATCATGGAAAGTTGATGGAGAAAGTGGTGATTGCTGCTCATGGGATGGTGTTGAATGTGACGGAGACTCTGGTCATGTGATCGGCCTTGACCTCAGTAGCAGCTGCCTTTATGGCTCCATCGACTCCAATAGCAGCCTCTTCCACCTTGTTCAGCTCAGAAGGCTGAATCTCGCTGACAACGACTTCAACAACTCTGAAATCCCTTCTGGGATTCGAAATCTCTCAAGGCTGGTTTATCTAAATCTCACAATGGATGGCTTTTCTGGTCAAATTCCAGCAGAGATCTTGGAGCTTTCCGACTTGGTTTCCCTTGCTCTCGGATTAAATCCTTTGAAGCTCCAAAATCCTGGTCTGCAACATTTAGTTGAAGCGTTAACCAACTTGGAGGTACTCCATCTCAGTGGAGTGAACATATCAGCCAAGATACCTCAAATCATGACAAACTTATCCTCTTTGTCATCTCTATCTCTCAGGGATTGTGGGTTGCAGGGAGAGTTCCCCATGGGAATATTCCAATTACCCAACCTTCGCATGTTCAGTATCCGGTATAATCCATATCTCACTGGATATTTGCCGGAATTTCAGTCGGGCAGCAAACTTGAAACTTTGATGCTTACAGGAACAAAATTCTCTGGTCACCTACCGGAGTCTCTTGGAAACCTCAAATCATTGAAAGAATTTCATGTGGCAAAATGTTATTTTTCAGGGGTGGTACCATCTTCACTTGGTAATCTTACCCAATTATTCGGACTATTCCTTAGTGACAACAAACTGCATGGTGCAATTCCTGAGTCTATTTATAGGCTTCAAAATCTTGAAATACTTGACCTATCTAATAATTTCTTTAGTGGTTCTTTGGAATTGAACCGTTTTAGAAACCTTGCTTCTCTCCTGTTATCATATAACAATCTGTCTTTGCTTACTAGCCACAATGCTACCTTTCCTCTGCCAAAACTTCAACTCTTAAGTTTAGAGGGATGCAATTTAGGTGAACTTCCCAGTTTCTTGCGTGATCAAAACCAACTGGAGATTTTAGAAATTGGAGATAACAAACTTGATGGACACATACCCAAATGGTTTATGAACATGAGTACCATAACCCTCGTGGCTCTATCTCTGGCTGGCAACCTTCTGACAGGTTTTGAGCAATCCTTTGACGTTCTTCCATGGAATAATCTACTTTCACTGTCTCTTAATTCAAACAGGTTCCAAGGATCCCTTCCAATTCCACCACCAGCAATCTATGAATTTAAAGTCTCAGACAACAAATTAAATGGAGAAATCCCAGAAGTTATTTGCAATCTGACTTCGCTTTCTGTCCTTGATTTGTCAAATAACAATTTGAGCGGCAAACTTCCGCCGTGCTTGGGAAATAAAAGCAGCACCGCTTCAGTTCTGAATCTGCGCAACAATAGTTTCAGCGGTGATATTCCTGAGACATTCACAAGTGGCTGCTCATTGAGGGTCGTTGATTTAAGTCAAAACAAATTGGAGGGGAAGATACCAAAATCATTAGCCAATTGCACCAAGCTAGAGATTCTCAGTCTTGAACAAAATAATATAAATGATGTCTTTCCTTCTTGGTTGGGTATGCTTCCTGATTTGAAGGTTCTCATTTTGAGATGTAATGGGCTACATGGTGTGATTGGGAAACCTGAAACCAATGTTGAATTTCCCAGGTTACAGATTGTTGACCTCTCCAACAATAGTTTTAAGGGTAAGTTGCCACTTGAATATTTCCGAAATTGGACTGCCATGAAAAATGTCCACAATGAGCCACTGATTTACATGCAAGCAGACACAAGTATCGACATATCGAGAGCTTCAGTGACCAATCCGTATCCGTACTCGATGACAATGACAAACAAAGGTGTGATGATATTATATGAAAAGATCCAAGATAGTCTCACTGCAATCGACCTCTCAAGTAATGGTTTTGAAGGAGGAATTCCAGAGGTCCTTGGAGATCTCAAAGCACTTCATTTGCTCAATCTCTCCAACAACTTTCTCAGTGGTCGCATCCCTCTATCGTTGTCCAACTTGAAAGAGCTTGAAGCTTTAGACCTTTCTCAGAACAAACTCTCTGGAGAGATTCCTGTCCAACTTGCACAGCTCACCTTCCTCGAGATCTTTAATGTGTCTCACAATTTTCTCTCAGGTTCGATACCACGAGGAAACCAATTCGGAGCATTTGACAACACTTCGTTTGATGCGAATTCAGGATTGTGTGGGGAGCCTTTGTCAAAAAAATGTAGAAATGGCGAGGACCCCTTGCCAGCTCCCAAAGAAGATGAGGGCTCGGGATATCCACTTGAATTTGGTTGGAAGGTGGTGGTGATAGGTTATGCCACTGGAATGTTAATAGGAGTGATTCTTGGATGTGTTATGAACACAAGGAAGTATGAATGGGTGGTTAAGAATTATTTTCCGAGGTGGGAAAACAAAGGTCAACATTTAAAGAATCGACTGCGTAGAAGTTGATTTCTAATTATTAAGGTGTTTTCCGATTTGTTAATCATAGTAAATAAATATTATCTTGTATTTCCTTTTCCTTCTCTTTTCTTTCTTAATTTTCACTTGTAAGGATAAGAGTGAATTTCTCTTGGATGCTAAAAATAAGATAATATGATGGTTTGTTTCATGTGCTAAAAATAAGATATAGCTTTAAAGTAAATGAATTATGTAACTATAGTATGTTGAAAATTTGTATACACAAAGTAGTCTTCATCAAGTTATAAGACTCGAGATTGGTGGGTTGATCCCAAACTTGACCGAGCTTAGGCCTGGACTATTCCAGATTAAAGAAAAATGAGGGAAGGAATTGATCTAGGTGACTCAGTTAAGAATTTAAGTTGACCCGTAACCCGAATTGACTTGATGAACTCAACGTTAACTTTTTTTAATTTCTTTTTCAAAACGACATCAGTGTTAAGAAGGGGACAGCTGGAAATAATGAGGGGTTAAACAAAGGTAGTGAGTATCTTCTCTCTCTTAGTCTTTGACCTTGTTTAAAAAAAGAAGATTAACCAAAGAGTAAAAACCATAAACAATCTCAAATTATGAAAAAATGGTAGTAGAATGCACACTATAATTATAAACAAACTCAATGAATGCAAGCAATCTTCCTAAATTTTCAAGTTCTTTTGTATGACAGTGCGTAAAAGTGTGGTTAAAGTCCTATTAACTACTTCAGTTTATTCATCTGTTTGGAGATGACAAGTAGTAGAAAACAATTATTTAGTTCCCAATTTTCCCCACAATACCTTCCATAGGTAGCTAAGAAACTTAATATCTATATCCTAAAATATACTCCTAAGAACCTCATGGAGTTGTACTATCTCTCTAAATAACAAATCAACTATTTTAGTTGTATCGTCGATTTTATGGCATGTTATGAAATGTGTTATCTTCAAAAACTTATCAACAATTACAAATATGGAATCCCTATCCTTTTTCGACCTATGCAAACCTAATACAAAGTTCATAGAAATGTCTACCCAAGATTCCTTAGGAACAGGCAAAGAAGTGTACAAACCACATGGTTAGACTTTGTTTTCCTACATGTAATGCATTTATCACATATGTGTTGCACATTCATTTTCATTTTAGGCCAATAAAAATATTCATACAACACATCCAAAGTCTTAGCAACACCAGAATTCCCTCATTAAACCACTATCATGTACTTTACATATAAGTAATTCATGTATAGAACTCAATGCACACATAAATGATTTTCTTTGAGCAAATATTCAGCAAGTCTATAAAATTTACCAAAAGTTGGATTCTTACATGCATTAAAAACATTAGCAAAATCATCATCATTATAAAATCTCTTTACATATTCAAATCCTAGCATCCTAGTATATAATCAAAGTAAATGAAAGAACATACCTTCACGACAGCGCGTCACCCACAATGTTTTATTTGTCTTGTTTGTATTTTACCACATACGAAAAGTTCTTAATAAACTCCACATATTTGGCATGTCACTAATTCAACTTATCTTGTCCCTTCAAGTGTTTCAAGGACTCATTATTAGAATGAATGAAGAATTTCTTGGGCCAAAGGTAGTGTTGCCACGTCTCTAATGTCCTCACCAATACGTAAAGCTCTTTGTCATATATGGAGTAGTTTAAGGTTGCTCCATTTAGATTTTCATGAAAATAGGCAACATGCATTTTATCCTACATTAAAATGACTTCAATACATATACTTAACGCATCATATATACTCAATCTCAAAAGCTTTTGTAAAGTCAGGTAAATGTAAAACAAGTGTAGAATATAATCTTTAATTTAACAATTTAAAAGCATCTTTATGTTTATTATCACATTTAAAAACAACAGACTTTTTCACAATTTTAGTTAATAGTGTTGCTAACATGTTAAAGTCCTTAACAAAACATTTACTTTTTCATATATTTAAGTGTTGACCAATCCCAGATGGCCTTAACTTTCTTCTCATCCATCTTAATACCCTATGTAGTTACAACATATTCGAAAAATATAATTTTCTCAATGTAAAAGTTACACTTCTAAAGACTAGCTTACAATTGTACTTTATGCAGCACATCAAGTCCATTAAGCAAATAATCAATATGTTCATTCAAGCTCTTACTATAGATCTAGATATCATCAAAATACACAATTATGAATTTACCTATGAATGCACGCAACATATGATTCATCAATCTTATAAATATACTAAGTGCACTTGTAAGTCTAAAAGGAATGATTAATCATTCATACAAATCATACTTAGTTTTAAATGCAGATCACCTTTTCTCATCATAATCTAATGGTATCCACTTTTCAAATCTATTTTAAAGAAAATACAAAATCCATGCAACTCATCTAACATATTATCAAGCCTATGTATAGGATGTTTATATTTTAGTGTTATTTTGTTGATAGCACAACGATCAACACATATCATCCAAGTTTCATCCTTATTATGCACAAATAAAACTAGAATAACATATGGATTCATGCTCTCGTGAATGTACACCAATGTCATCAACTCTTCCACTTATCTTTGATTTTTTTTATCTCATCAAGATTACTTTGGTAAGCTGGTCAATTAGGGATTGCAACTCCAGATACAAGATCTATTTGATGTTTGATTTCTCTTAATGGTTGTGAACCATTAAGAATATTTTCAGCTCAAATTCCTACAACAAAAAAACAGTCACATTAGAAACAACATAATCAAGATCGTTAGTATTAAAATAAGTTTTCTTATACAGAAGTTAATCATTGCCAAACATCTTATACATTACAGGTAAAAAAAAAAAAACTCTTAGTTAAAGGCCTTCATCTAACAAAACTAAGAGATAAAGAGAGAGAGAGAGAGAGAGAGAGATCCAAAGGCTAGTCGCATGTCCAATCCAAGCACAAAAACCATAGAAACATGAAATGCATAAGTACAAACACAATATTCATCATATCCTCATTCATCTAGCAATGAATTTAAAATCAAAATCATTCAATTAGCATGCATTCCTCATAGAAAAAACTAAGAATTCAAGAAAATGAACTTAAAGACAAAACAAACAGCAAGTACAAAAATCCCATGAGAAATCATCTCTAAAATTAACACTAACTGCTATATATCCAAGCCAAGCACAAAAATCATAGAAACATGAAATGCACAAACACAAACTCAACACTCATCACAACCTCATTTATCCCACCATTAAAGAAACCAAAAACCAAACCAAACCTCTATATATATATATATTGTGCAATTGAGTATATGGAACAATCTCTATTCCAAATAAGTACACTAATTTTTTCTATCGGAGTTAATTTTATATCATATTTATATACATACTTGATTGACTCTGATAGAAGAAATTAGTTTACTTATTTGGAAAAAAGATTATTCCATATACATAATTGCAACAAAAAAAAAAAGTGGTCATACCACAAAATCTCATAACCATTTTTATCTTTTAAATTTAACTAATACAATAGCAGGACACTCCCTCAGATAAAATCACTAAATTTACTACTTCAAAATACAAATTTTCTTTTAAATTGACTATATATGATGTCACCTGAAAAGAATACAAAGCCAATGCCAATTTCGATTAAACTCTTGAAAATTAAATAAATAAATCTCAAAACTTTTATTTACAGCCAAACAATCAAATATATTCAATAATACCATTGAATCAAGAATTCTTGAATTCATAAACTTTTTATTTCATAGTAAGAGATATTATCAGAATAATCTATATATTAATCAAAAATATATTTTTCTCAATTAATTTTAAAAATATATATCTATATCAATGTAATACATATAGATAAATTTAATAAATTTTTAAAATGATATTTTTAATAAAAAAATAAAATAAGAAACCATTATTTTTAACTATGAGGTTAACCCTCAAAGTCAAATTCATGAATTCAACACATGGAACTTGAGAGTCTCGGTTAATCCGATGCCAAAAAGTCCATGAATTGTGAAATCAAAAGAGAATTTTTCTTTTTTCTCTTCTTTTATTGTTTTCTAACATTGAGATCTGAACTCAAAATTATTCGGACAAGTGGGAATGCTGTGGTCCCCGCCCAGCAATATCAAATTGACCAAAAAGCGTAGCCATTTTTTTTTATTTGTTTTCCACGATAATATACAGCCACTCAACTAAGGGCTGTATGGTAACTAGCATTTCCTTTGCCATTTATAAATGGTGGATACAGAAAAGCCAAGATACATTGAAGTTTTGGTAAGCTTTCCCTTCTTTATTTTATTGGCAGCTATAACAATTATAGCAAACAGAGACACCAAAAACAGAGAAAAACTTTTATATACAGAGAGAGTGAAGATGCCTGCTTTGATCATCTCCACAAACGTCAGCCTTGATGGAGTTGACACCTCCTCCATCCTCTCAGAAGCAACCTCTGAAGTTGCCAAGGTTATCGGCAAACCTGAGAAAGTAAGTGTTGTTTTATATTTGATCTGAAAAATTTGTCTGGCAGGTGTTGTCTGGTAGGTTTGTTAGTTTTACTGATCACTTAAAATTTGGTTGATGTCTTGGTTGGATCCTAGAAGTTTGGTTTTTTTTTTTTATGAATCTAACACCACTTGATGAAGAATCCACAGCACTGGGATCTGGATTATTCAATTGTTCGCCTGATTTGTGATGGTGTTTACTATGGCCTGTACCATTAGAAAATTGAAATAGATTTTGCTACATTACAGTGATTTCTTTACTCATTTATCAATACATTGGACAAGAATTATGTTCTTTACACCTCGACTTCCAACCTCCTTTCTGTACTTTGTTAGTTTTTTCTTGTCAGTTGTTAATTTGTTTGGTGAATTCTAGCTATGGAATGTGCGTTCTTGGCTAATTTATGTTTGTTGTCTTGCAGTATGTGATGATTGTATTGAAGGGATCAATTCCAATATCATTAGGAGGAACTGAGGAGCCAGCAGCTTATGGGGAGTTGGTATCTATTGGTGGCCTTAGCCCTGATGTGAACAAGACTCTGAGCTCTGTAGTTGCATCAATTCTGGAGAAGAAGTTGTCAGTACCCAAGTCACGGCTCTTCCTTAAATTCTATGATTCTCAGGCAAGCCATCTCAACTCTTAATTGTCATCGAGAACATAGCCATCTTAACGTGGATAATTGCAATGTACATTTTTCTTCATATTGCATTCTTTCTTTCTGTTTGTTTAGGCCTTTCATAGCCAAGAACATGCATGATGTTTGCATGCTTGATTTCCGCATCAAATCCTGTAAATTAATCCCTTTTTTTTCCCTTTAAACTGTGAGCATAGTTATTAAGTTAAATTAAACGAGCCTTAGGGTTCAACCTATACTTATTTCTCAGATTGTGTCCTCATTAGCAGCCATTTTGTGTGGTTCTTGTTGCCACTGTCAATGATATACTGATATGTGCTTTATTTTGCAGGGCACCCACTTTGGGTGGAATGGTTCCACATTCTAAATCCAGCTTCGTTCTTTGTTGTCTTCGAATTAATGTCAGATATCCAATAAGATATGGTGCTCTGTTATTACAGAAACTTAGCCTTGTTAAGCTGTACAGAATCTACAGATATCCATCCTTACAGCCATGTGTACGCAGAGTGTGAATGCTGTTTGCCCTATCAAGGGGAAACACCATGTTTGCATCATGGTGCTCACGGCACATGATCTGGGAGTGAATATCTGTTGTTATTGAACCATTGTCAGCTTATGAGCAATGATGTTCTTTGGAGTGCTGTGGCCTTGTTTTCTGAGAAATTGTATTCAGATTGTTTTTAGCTAATTAGCCAAAACCGATCTTTATTTTACTAGTAATGAAAGGGTGTTTATATAACAGGTGTAGCCTAACGATTGGATGTATATGTAGTTGCTTTCTAGTGAAGCAGGTTTGATTCTTGGTGGCATCTATTTTGGCTATTAATAGTTTACTTTCAAGAATTTTTTGAACTTGTGTAATTTTGTTTTATAAAAAAAAAATGAGGCGAAGTGTAGCAGACGACAGCTTAAAATTCGCCCATATTTGGTGGTTGGAAAATTGTGAAGTATAAATTTTTGGGATGATAATCAATTTCCAACTATTTTTCATCTTAAAATATATAATAAATATTATAAAAATCTTTTTGATCAACATATTAACTTTAAAATCATTAAAAAAACTAAAATCAATTGAACATAAAAAATAAAAACAAAACTTAATACTCACCACAACCAAATTCTTTTTCATTAAATGGAACTAGTAGATACTAAATTTGATTATTTTTGTTATTGGTATTGTGATAGTTAATCTTTTTTTTCATTGTTTTTTTTTTTTACAATTTTCTCTTACCTCTCTCCAAGTCAATAATTAAAAAATAAATAAAATAAATTTTTAAGCCAAAATAAATTTTTTTGTGAATTTAAGGTGAGTTATATATTTTCTTTATATTTTAATTTGAAACTTAATTTCATATAATTAGACAGTAAAAAAATATAATTGAAAAAATTATTAAAAAAAAATGGCAGGGGATTCACTGTTAATATAAATAGTGCCTGCCCTTCAACTTTTATTAGTTTTTTTTCATGTTACAGATTTGAGATCCGACCAAAAAAAGGGTTGGATTCTAAGCGGTCATTAAACCAACTCAAGTTAATTATTTTGTATTAATATAATGTTATTTTATTTTTAAAAAAATACTAAAATATAAATTAGATTAACAGAAACATGAGTTAACTTTCCATGTTAATCCTATTTAGTCTAGCCAATTTCATCTTTTGTTTAAATTGAAATCCAGGGAAGGCTTGATTATAGGTGGTGGGTTTTCCGAGTAAATGCAAAATCCTAAACTCTAAATGTCAAAATTATGTCACTGTATTTTATTTTGGTTGAATCTCTTAAAAGACTTTTAAGAGTGTTTTTTTTATATTGTTTTTTAAAGTATTTTTTATTTAAAAATATATTAAAATAATATTTTTTTTATTTGTTAAAATTATTTTTTTACATCAAATTATTAAAATAATAAAAATATATTAAAAAATTAATTTAAATTAAAAACAAATATTTAAAAAAAAAATCAACTACACCCCAAAAACAAACACAATTAACACACCTAACAACTGTTTTTAAAAAAGGTAATGGAGACTTCAAAGATGGATTCCCATGCCACGTTAAAATCAGTAAGAAAGACTTCCTTTTCTCTTTGTTGTGCTTCTCTAGAAACTACTTAGATGTTTTCTTTTTTAACACATGTTTATTCCAAAAAATGAGAATTTATATTTTTAGATCAATGAATCGTAGACTTAGCTCCAAAGATTTTCTTTTTCATGAAAGTAGGCACCAATTGCTTGCAAACAATTTTCCAAAAACAATACTCAAATTCTTCTTCCCTCCAAGACTTGTCCAATCATTTTCGGAATTCTTCTAAAAAATGTCAAACAAAATCTACACTTTATATTGAAAAACTCTTGGAATTGCAAGATTTGCACCAAGAAATTCAGTAGAGATTTTTGAGTGACAATTAGCAAACTTTGAAGTGCCAAATCGAATAGTTTTAGTATATTGCAAAATGTTTTTGTATTTCAAAAGTATTTTAAAAAAAATTAAATTTTTTTTATTTTTTTTGTTTTAAATTAATATTTTTTTATATATTTTTAGATCATTTTAATATGTTAATGTTAAAAATAATTATTAAAAAATAAAAAATATATATTATTTTGATATATTTTCAAATAAAAAATATTTTAAAAAATAATTACAATTATACACTTAAAAAAAACGTATATTGCAAAATAAAAAAGGCATATGCTTCATAAAGTGAATCAATTCAAGAGTGGCTTCACGCGTATTGTCTTCATTTATAAGTGGAGCCATGTCTTCATCAAATTGGCTTGAAAAGTCAATATCCAACCCGTCCGTTCCTACAAAATTGAGAAATATATAATTTAATACTAATGGGTGAAAAAAATCCACTTCTTAAAAATAATGAAAATATAGCTTTTTTATTGTACCTAATTAACATTTACAATTCTTACTAAGAGAATTGATTTTTTTTCTTAAAATTTTCTTTAAAAAATAATTGATAATAATTTTATAATTTAATATAATTTAGTTCAACTAAAAAAAGGGAGAAGGAGAGATTATTTTCCCTCAAGGCTATTTTTACAAGCCACGAGTTTTAAAAAACGGAAGTATATAATCCTCCTATATATATATAAAATTGGTTTATTTTTTCGAGTAAAATTCAATGAAAACGGTATTACTCACTAATCATAAAAAATTAAAATAGGATCATAAAGTTTTTTTCATTTAATTTTTATTTTAGAGATATTAAAGACTATTTTTATATGAAAACAAATTAGAAATAGGATTTTAAAGTTAAAAAACTCTAAACTATGCATGATACGACAAGTTATCTACCACACAAAATGACTTGTAAAAAAAAAACTAAAAAGAAAAGAAAATGTGAGTAAGGTGGGCGTAGATTAAAAAAAAAAAAGAAAAAGAAAAGAAAAGAGAGAGACGCAACATGATATGAATAAAAACCAAGTTGTTCTCTAGAACAGTCTCGCATCCCTCAGTGTTTGCCATCTTGGAAAAGTTGCAAGAAGAATTGTAAACGACTACCTCTCTATAGGAGCCAATAATATCTCAGCTAACCGTCCCCTTTGACCACACAAGGTATGACCATGCACCTCTATATAAATGGTGGATACAGAATAACAAAACCAAGATAAAAGCAGGAAACAAAGGCTTGTATTACTTTGATTGTCTGCCATAACAGCAAAGAGATAAAAGGATTCTGTGTTTTTTTTATAGAGAAGATGCCAGCCTTGAACATATCCACAAACGTCAGCCTTGATGGCGTTGATGTCTCTGCTATCCAATCTGAAGCCACCGCTAAACTTGCCAAGATCATTGCAGGCAAAACTGAGGCCGTAAGTCTTGTTTTCAGCCCCCTTTTTTTAATTATTATTTTCAAGCAATCTATATAAAGTTCTTTAAATTATTTGTGTTTTCAATTCCCTTCGTGATCTTTTGTACTCTTCAGTGATCATGTGGTTGGCTCAATATGTAATATAGATTTTGTTTATTTTCTTTTTTTTGGTATTTTAAGACTTCGAAGATTTGGGACCATCCTAAAATACTTCCATGCATGCATTTTGGCTTTAATAACAAGTTTGTTAGAACCACGAGAACTAGGCCAATATTTTAAAAATTCTAAAAAAATCTTTTTGTCTTTTTTTAATATTGAGGATTACGAATTTATACGTAAAATGTATTCCTGATATTAGCATGCATATAGTTTTTATATAGACGTTAGAGCGGTTACGATTTTACTCGATAAGATAAGGACCTCCTTATTGAGAAGGACTTTTCTTGAGCCGTAAATGGACCAACAATTGGAATAGGATAACACCTTAGTTTTTTATCAGACAATCAAACAATACATCTTACCTTAGGTAAGGTGTATTTGGGGTGCTAATACCTTCCCTTTACGTAACCAATCTCCGTACTCGATCTCTGAGACCAGTTAGGGTTCCTAGTGACCAAAATACTAGGTGGCGACTTCCATTCCATTTTTCACTAATAAAAGACAAGAATTACTTGTCTCCCCATATTTGCCAAATAGATTTACATTTTAGATTTAAAGTGGGACATATATTTTCGCCGTGACGCCGCACACGTGCGACAAGCCTGAAAAGATTAACGAGACTTCCGGTTTTTATTAATTATTTGATTTTCGAGGTAATCACAACTTCTGATTGATGATGGACTAAGCCTCAATCTTGGCTCATGAAATGGACTAATAATGTGTTAATGGCCCAAAAGCAGATTAATGATTTATAGTTCATTTTTGGAAGTAAAAAAAACATAGCTAGATTTTCTCTGATATTTTGTTTTTCTTATTGTTACTAGCTAGGGAAATTGTTTTTGTTTTTCTTAGTTAATTAAATTGGTGAGAAAGATATTTTGAATGACAGTTTGATAATATGTTTCTTGGAACCAATTTGCTTTATAGAACACAGTAGTACATGATCAAGGGTTTTAGGCAAGGTTGTCAATTTTGTTCCGTTCCGTTCGGAATGGCCGAAACATTCCATACCAATTCAAAAAATGGAACAAAACGGAACAAATTTCACTCATTTTAAATCTCGGTCCGTTCCGGATTTTTCGGCTAAATTCCGCCCGAAATGTTCCGGTTTTATTCCACATGTTCCGTTCCGCTCTTGAAAAGCCATTGAATCAAATTGAACCTTGCTCAATTTCATTAATTAAACCACCCGATTATAAAAAGCTTTTTTTCATTACTATTTTCAATAGCAATGATATTAATAATAATATTAAAAATTATTATTACTATTTTCATTAACAATGATATTAATTTTATAAAATTAGATTTATCACTAATATATATGGTTTATATTCATGTTATTTTTTTTTCATGTTTATACTTTGTAGGAATTTGAGCAAAACAAAAAATGCTTTAGATTTCATTAGCCACTTGATAACATTGACCTAACTTTATATTTAAAATATTTTTGTTAAAACATTTTACTTTCATAATATTTTGATATTTTGTTTAAGTTGAATTACTTTAAGTTAAAGATCTATTTAATCTTGATTATTTAGAAATATTTTAAATTTAAAATTATATTTGTTTGGCATTGTGTTTGTATTGCATAATTTATAATTAATTTATCTTGAATTTGAATTATGTTTGTTGAATATATATATATATATATATATATATATATATATATGATAAATATGAGATTTATCAAAAGTACAAATAATATTTCTATCGAAAGATCTCTCGTACATTGATCTTTTCATTACCATTCTTTATAATATTATCAAATATTCAATATTTACTATTGAAAATATTTTTTTTTATAAAATTAAAACTTATTATTTCTTAGAGACCATATCACAAGTTTGTGATATTGGCCAATTAACTTTGACAATCACAGTTGAATATTGGAACTAGTTGTCCAGCATACTTCTTGGTGCTCTAGAATTTAATAAAACAAGACGCTGACTCAAAATTTAAATGAAATTGGCTGTGGAGCATAAAATTTTTGTAGGTGAGACTATTCATATACACTGCTTGTTTACTTTTATATAGCAGTGTACATTAATAGTCTCATTTGCAAAGACTTTATGCACGACAGCTAATTTTATCTAAATTCACCTGAGCCCAGGTATCGAGATAAGCTCAAGCTAATGCTCGAGTACTAGTATCCATCAAGCATCATCTAGTTATCTTAGGAGGCAACCTGTTCCTAGGTGTTGGGTGTCCGCCCAAAACCTTTTTTAATGGGCTTAGGCTCCAACCTGAGCCTTAGTGTTAGGAATCCACCTAGCATCTTGGGTTGGGCTCAAGTGGGGTCTCAGATGCACCACCAAGCTCATCTTTAAGGGTATGTCTTGACCTTCTTTTTATGTTCAAAAACATGTTTTAAGTTTTTTTTTCTCATTAATACTTGTATAAAAGATATCATCTTTTATTAATGTCTAGTACAATTTTTTTTTATATAAGTACTCATTAATACTTATCTAAAAGATATCATCTTTTATTAATAAGTAGTAATGCTTGTATAAGAGGTATCCTCTTTCATTAATGTTCATTAATGCTTATGTAAAAGATCTTTTTCCCTAATAAATGTTATTATAGTAAAATTACTTTTTAACTTTTTCATCTAAGGAAAAGATAAAGTTAAAAACTATAAATACATATTGAACAACTCAGTTCTAAGAATTTAATTCTTTTTAGTCTATTTATTATTTTTTATATATATAAAAGTTTACAAACTTGATCATCAGAAGCCCTCAAACACTCTAAAATAAGATTGATATTGAATGACAGTTTAATAATATGTTTCTTGGAACAAATTTGCTTTATAGAATACCAGGAGTACATGATCAAGGGTTTAAATCTTCTAAAATCCAGCAGCTAGCTCTCATGTCAGAGTTTTAGGAAAAGAAAAAGCATTATTAGTAGAGTAAGATTTTATGATATTCAAGAAGTCAGCAGGAATAGTTGTTCTCTGAGTCTATTTTGAAGAAAAATAGATATTTAATGAAAGAAAAAAAATATTAAATATGAGATTTATCAAAAGTAATAATAATATTTCTATAAAAAAGCATGGTTGACGTGAAGATTTCTCGTACACTGATCTTTTCATTACCATTCTTTGGAGAGAATGGTTTCTCCCAGCACAGCACCAGCATTACTTCTTTCTTTCGAAGATCTCTTCCTCTGCCCATTAATCACTTAATTTCCATCAGAACTGAAACTAAATTGAAAATAAGTAAAAATATTCATTATTACGAGAGCTATCCATTCTTTTAAATATTGAAGCTGCTCATTATTAATTATTACATTTCCTATTTCTATCATGAACGGGTTTTTAAGGAAGAGGCTTTGAAGATTTTGGTTGTGAAACTCGACCAATTAGAGTGTTACTTTTTTTTTATTTGTGGATAAAAAATATAACTTATTTAAAAATAAAACCTTTTGTTTCCTATGATAATTGAATATAAAAAATAATAATAAAATAAAACTTTTTACTCATTAAGAAAACAAAACCCATGCATTAGCAAAACTAAAACCTTTTACACATTTAAAAAGAAAAAGTTATGAAAAATAAAAATATCGATGAGGATAGTAGTAGTAATAATAATTTAATAAAAAATTTAAAACTTTTTCTTATTTAAGTTTTTGTTAATATTCTGAATTAATTGTTTTGACTAAATGATGTGTGCCATTAAATCTAGGATACTCACTATAAGATTTAACAGTTTTACCGACGGACTTTTTCCGTCGGCGTAAGACACATATTCCATCGGTAATTAGTTTACCGACTAAATCACCGACGGAGAATTTTCGTCGGTGAATCTTTTGTCGGTAATTTTTTGTCCGTCGGTAATTCCTTCGGTAATAATATTACCGACGGATTTACTGGCGGAACAGACGCGTCGGTAATTTTGTTTTTTATTACCGATGGATTTACCAACGGATTTACCGACGGACATTTCCGTCGGTAAATCCGTCGATAATTATTTAAAAACATTTTAAAAAAAATTCATTTTATAAAATTATAAAATAATTAAATTAACATAAATCAACATTGTATAATATATACTCAAAATGCTTGGAAAAAAGAATAAGAAAATCAACTCAAACAAATTTGTAACAAAAAAATAAAACAAAAAAATTAATTCAACTAAAAAATTCATATGAAAAAAATGAAGTTGCAAGTGCTAAAAATTTAAAAATCCTATAAATAAATCAAATAAAAATTGATCTCATATGAAAAAAAGAAATCTCACAACAATATTTATACAATTATTAAGAACAAAATCAATTAAAATTAAATAAAAAACAAATATAGTGAAAAATCATGAAAAAATAAGAAAAAAGAAAGATCTTACCTTAATATACTTGCAAGTGAAGCTAAGGAAAAAACAATTCGTGAAGCATATTAATTAAAAAAAACTAAGAGGATAAAAGAAGAAAGAAGAAGAAGGAAGAAGAAGACATACCCGAGCATGGAGGAAAAGAGAAGGAGATGAGGAGAGAAAAGAAGAGAAAGAAATAGATATTGATGTTTTTTACATATAGTGAAGAAGAAGAAGAAGAAGAAGAAGAAGAAGAAGAAGTAGAAGTAGAAGTAGTAGAAGAAGAAGAAGAAGAAGTAGAAGTAGTAGAAGAAGAAGAAGAAGAAATAGAAGTAGTAGTAGAAGAAGAAGAAGAAGAAGAAATGAGTCTGTCTCTTGTGAAATAAGCGGATTCAGGTTTTTTATTGGGGCGCGTTACCGACGGATTTACCGACGGATAATTGAATATTAATATTTTTTAATTATTCCGTCGGTAATTCCGTCGGTAATATTTAATTTAAATTTTCAATTTTGTGAAAAAGTTTTTAAAAACCGCCAAAAATTACCGATGATTTTTCAATCCGTCGGTGATTCCGTCTGTAATATTTAAATGAAAATTTTAAATCAATTGAATTTTTTCAGAAAACCGCCAAAACACGCCGACGCATTTTCAACCCGTCGGTGATTTTTTCCGTAAAGTAAAACAATTAACAGTGTAATTGGAAGATGAACAGTTCTGGAGCTCTCTGTAAAATACCGACGGAAAAATTCCGTCGGTAATTCCCTTTGTAATTGACATGATGAACAATGTTCACAGTTTACCAACGGATTTCCCGACGGATTTACCGACCGAATTACCGACGGAAAAATTCCGTCGGTAAAAAATGACACGTCATCTTTTTTTTTTTGCTTTGCTTTATTTTTTTTTCCCACGGTAATTCCCTCGGTATATACCGAGGGAATCTTTTCGTCGGTAAAATCCCTCGGAAATATTTCCGTCGGTAAAATCCCTCGGAAATTTACCGACGGAAATATTCCCTCGGTATTTCCGTTTGTATTTATTGATTTTCTGGTAGTGACTGTGCATAGATCTCTTAGTTATGGTTGGAGAGTCAATTTTTGTCAAAGCGAAACATGAGCTTTGTAAGTAGTAACAATTGCATTGATTTCTACTTTGATGGTTTTGATGGAACAAATGTTTTAGGAAGTGAAAAAAGATCAGTCTGGTGGATTTACAACGGATCGGCAACGTTCAAATGGAAGTTAAATTACATTAACAACTTCAAACGTGATCTGCTTCTAACTTTTGGATTCATTTAATTACATTACAAGTTCAGTCATGAACCTGAACCCATGTTTCCAAGAAATCCTACTAACAAACCCATCACCCAAAACGCACGCAAATGAAATCTAACTCAAGCACTACAAATAAAACCCAACACAGCTCTCATACGGCCCCAACTGAGCAAGTTGATGCAGTGGGCAACCATTGGTATTCAGATGTTGGCAGATTTCTTCCATTAGCATTACTTTTAAGTCAACTGAGCAAGATAATTATGTCTCAAATGTCATTCGAGTTTTCTGGATTAAGAAAATGAAAAAAAAAAAAAAACAAACAAACAAAAGAACTTATGGGCAGAATAGTTAGTGGATTAACTGAAATTTAGGCATGTGGAAAATACTCCGAGTTTTTCTAGGTCCTTAACCTCCGCGAGAACATGATGGTGGTGAAGGCTGGTAGTGTATGGAAGCATGTTGATGCAGTGGGCAACCATTGGTATTCAGATGTTTAAGTAGTAGTGTTCTGTCATTGAATTCTTTATATATATCAGCAGCTTTCCTCCGTTAGAATTACATTTAAGTCATGTTTAGTAGTTTGAGATTTGTCAGCCGGTTTTTCGAAGTTTATATTCTGCTGCTGTGACAGTCATGTATTTTTTTGCTAAATGATTTGAGTTGAGCAAGGTTCTTATGTGTTGTTTATCCCCTTCCTTTAATTGATTATTCAGCCAAAGAAAAGACGAGAACACGAAGGAAACCATGTCAAGAAGGAAAATCATTTTATAAACAAACTTCTCAACCACTTGCTTAAAGAATTATTAAAATGATAGAAAGA
This sequence comes from Populus tomentosa, assembly GCA_018804465.1. Taxonomy (NCBI): domain Eukaryota; kingdom Viridiplantae; phylum Streptophyta; class Magnoliopsida; order Malpighiales; family Salicaceae; genus Populus; species Populus tomentosa. The sequence goes on along the minus strand of CM031998.1, from coordinate 11,221,055 downwards.
AATCTGTTTCTTCATTCATTTATGGTAATGAATGTAAGATCTTGGCGTTATTATGAAGTTCATTCGTCATATTATTCTTAAATCATTTTCTCTATGAAAACTATGAGGGTGGAAAAGTAAACAGGTCAAATTGTTTAGTATCTGAGTAATTAATCAGTTCCTTGACCCAATTATTTAGTTCATAAGCTATGAATTTCTTCTTTTTTTTGGCGCTTTACGAAAGAAACTGAAGGGGACTTGATAACTATCTATTATTTGCAGCCACGCATTCTCTGCACTCTGAAAAATCTAAACAGATACATTAACATTGTTTTCAATCAAATCGTGTTTGCTTCCAAAGAAGTTAATTGTGAAAGTAATGCATCAAAGTCTTTGATCCATCTCCCACGTTCATCTAAATCAGGTGGTTTTTCCAAGTTTATATTGTGCTGCTGTGACAGTCATGTATTTTATTGCTAAATGATTTGAGTTGAGCAAGGCTCTTATTATCTGAGTAATTAATCAGTTCCTTGAGCCAATTATTTAGTTCATAACTATGAATTTCTTCTTTTTTTGGCGCTTTACGAAAGAAACTGAAGGGGAATTGATAACTACCCATTATTTGCAGCCACGCATTCTCTACACTCTGAAAAATCTAAACAGATAAGTACGTTAACATTGTATTCAATCAAATCGTGTTTGCTTCCAAAGAAGTTATTTGTGATAGTAATGCAATATCTAAACCATTCTGCTCAAAGTCTTCGACCCATCTCCCACATTCATCGTAATCGTTCTCTTATTAGTCATTATAAGAGGGATAAGATGGTTGTGGTGGTGATAGATGTCTTTAGATTTGGCCAATTAACTTTGGCAATCGCAGTGGAATATTTGCGAATTTGGTTATTCACCATGTACGAGGATCCCCGCTAAGCATCCATGGCTGAATGGTTAAAGCGCCCAACTCATAATTGGCGAATTCGTAGGTTCAATTCCTACTGGATGCACGCCAATGGGACCCTCCAATAAATCTATTGGAATCTCATCATCCATACATAACAAATTGGTGTGGTATATTCACATCATAATATATGAACATTAAAAAAAATATATGAATTTCTTTTTTTTATTGGCGCTTATTACGAAAGAAACTGAAGGGGACTTGATAGCCATCCATTATTTGCAGCCACACATTCTCTGCACTTTAAAAAATCTAAAGAGGTACGTACATGAACATTGTATTCAATCAAATCGTTTTTTCTTCCAAAGAAGTTATTTGTGATAGTAATGCAATATCTAAACCATTCTGTTCAAAGTCTTCGACCCATCTCCCATGTTTATCGTAATCGTTCTCTTATTAGTCATTATAAGAGGGATAAGATGGTTGTGGTGGTGATAGACGTCTTCAGATTTGGCCGATTAACTTTGGCAATCGCAGTGGAATATTTGCGAATTTGGTTATTCACCATGTACGAGGATATATCCCCACTAATCATCCATGGTTGAATGGTTAAAGCACCCAACTCATAATTGGTGAATTCGTAGATTCAATCCCTACTTGATGCATGCCAATGTGACCCCTTAATGAATATTGGAATCTCATCATCCATACATAACAAATTAGTGTGGTATATTCATATCATAATATATGAACATTAAGAAAAATATATGAATTTCTTTTTTTTATTGGCGCTTATTACGAAAGATACTGAAGGGGATTTGATTGTTAATGGTAATAAGACATATGCTCATGGAAACAATTCAACTGCAGCTGTAAGCCAGCAACGTGGAAACCAACATGGAAACGAATCAGCCTTCATGGAAACAAATCAACTGCAGCAGTCAGCCAACAACATGGAAGCAAATCAAAGAGACGTTGGCTAATTAGAATCACCAGCAACAATAGAAACAAACCAACTCTCATGGTAACAAAACACAAATAGAAAGAGACGTTGGCTTGTTATGGAAATAAATCAACAGCAGCAGCAATGAAGTTTATGACAGGAACCAGAAAGAGAAAGAGACGTTGGCTTGTTATGGAAATGGATCAGCTAAGAATTAGGCAAGTCAATGTATCCAGATTGAGCAACTTGTGATGTTATAAAAAACAGTAGCTCGTATAGAATAGCAAGTTGTATATTCACGTTAATATTCAAAGAAACAGAGAAACCTTTCTTCCATTGAAACATTCTTATCTTTCTTCAAATTTCCGCTTGGTATCAGAGCCTGTGTGAATATACATCTCAGCAGAACCACACAACATGTCAACTCTGTCACTCAATGTTGGTAATTTCATTACCCTCAAGCTCAGCCCCACAAATTATCCACTATGGAGAGAACAAGCCTTAGCTTTTGCAGAAAGTCAAGACTTGGTTGATCATCTCATCAATGAAGATTCAATCCCAAACAAATATATTGTACTAGATTCTACTGCTACCACAGATTCTTCACCAAGACTAACAAAAGAATATATTGTCTGGAGGAAGGCAGATTGACTACTTCGTGGCTGGTTGATTGGTACTCTTTCAGAACATACATTAGGCCTTGCAGTAGGCCTAGACACAACCTTTGCTGTCTGGAGTGCTCTAAAGAATGAATATGCAGAGGACTCCCAAGAACGAGAATTCACCCTCAGACAACAAGTCACCTATTTTCGCAAAGAAGATAACAGAACCATTGGAGAACACATTCGAATCTTCAAAGGACTATGCGATGACCTTGCAGCTATTGGGAAACCAATTTCAGACAAAGAAAAAATCTTTTGCCTCCTCACAAGTCTTGGCCCTCAATATGAAACCTTCACTACCACAATGCTGAAACCACCAAGACCTTCTTACCCAGAGTTGGTCTCTCAATTACAGAGCTTAGACCAAAGAAGAAACTGGTTCACCAATCAGGCAAATAACTCATTCACTCCTCAGTTGGCATTCTACGGGCAAAAGCACCAGCGCCCTCAACATCATTTTTTAGGAAACCATGGCAGCAGACAAGGCTTTATATCTACTGGGAGAGGATTCCATGCACAACAACCTAAAGATAAAACTCATACTTACACTGCTAGATCCACTTCAGATTCAAAACAGAAACGACCTCCTCCATCTGGAGAGCATCGCATGACTCCTGCAGAACGTGAGCTATACAGAGAAGAAACTTGCCAGTACTGTGGTGTTCCAGGTCATATTGCAAAGATATGCTGGTGGGTGCCTAAACGATCAAATCAACATGGAGACCTACCACAAGCTTTGGCTGCTCTCACCTTGGACAATACTATCACTGAAACGGAATGGATCTCTGATACAGGAGCTTCCAACCACATGACAGGTAATCCAGGTATGTTAAAAAATATTCGTAATCACTATGGTTCAGACTCTGTTCTTATTGGTGACGGTATACATGGTATTGGAGATTCCTCCATCACACAGAAAAATAAAATATTGCCACTTAATGATGTATTGTTAGTACCCGACTTGAAAAAAAATTTACTCTCTGTAAGTCAGTTAACATCTCAATTTCCTGTTAATTGTGAATTCTCTGACGTTGATTTCTGTATTAAGGAACGACAGACAGGACAACCTGTGATCACATGATGGCGCAAGGGTGACCTCTATGCTCTATCCACCATGCCTGAGCTCTACTTTTCTAATCGTTTCAGATCAGGACCAGCAGATATCTGGCATCAACGCCTAGGACATCCACATTTTTCTGCTTTACAATTATTGCACAATAAAAGTTTGATAGATGTTAAAGGAACCACAAAATGTGAACATGTTTGTGATAGTTGTCAATTTGGAAAACTTAGTCGATTACCTTTTTTTCGTTCTGAACATTCGAGTTCTGGAATTTTTGAAAAAATCCATTGTGATTTATGGGGACCTGCTCCTGTTTTATCAATAGGAAAGTTTAGATATTATGCATGTTTAGTAGATGATTTTTCTAAATACACTTGGATAATCCCATTACTACACAAGTCTGATTTTGCTGATGCTTATTTTGCCTTTGAGCATTATGTTACTCGAAAATTTAACAAGCATATCAAGGTCTTTCACTCTGATGGAGGAGAGTTCATAAATTCCAAACTATCATCACACTTCCTCTCAACAGGAGTGGTTCATCAAATATCATGTCCTTATACACCTGAACAAACAGGTATAGTAGAAAGAAGACATCGAGTAATACGAGAACTAGGTATGACCATGCTATTTCATAGTGGTGTTCCTTTATCTTTATGGGTTGAAGCTTTCACTACTGCTGTTTATCTTATGAATAGATTGCCTTCTTCCGCACTTAAATTTGAATCTCCATATTTCATGTTACATGGTAATCATCCTACATACTCATCTCTTAGAGTCTTTGGGTCTAAATGTTTTCCCTACACATGGGATACAAAACAAAATAAATTTGACCCAAAAACGGTTCTATGCATTTTTGTAGGATATAGTGATAAACATAAAGGATATAAATGCTTTCACCCTTCTAGTAAAAAAATGATTATTTCTCGTCATGTAGTCTTTGATGAGTCATTTTTTCCTTATAAACAAAAAATTCAGAAGTACATCACTCCATCTCCTACACATGTTATGAGCATTTTGTATTCATGGCTGCCACCTACTATCTCTAACTCTACTGCAGACATACAACCCCTAATGTCCACTCCACCATGCTCAAGCTCATCACTAAACACTTTACCATTTTCTCTTAATTTACCTGATGTTTATGCAGAACAACATGCTAGTGCCGTTGGAGTTGTAGAACACCACAATGCCGATGGATTGGCAAAACAAGTCACTATACCATTTTGTCTCAATTTACATGATGATGTTATTACTAATACAATTGCAGAGCAGCAGGACAATGTTGATGCAGTAGCCGAAACACAACAAGAAGAACACAACCATGCTGTTAGAGTGGGAGAACACAACAATGGCGTTGGAATGTCAGAAAAAGTAACTATACCATCTTCTCTTAATTTACATGTTGATTATGTTATCACTAATACAGTTGTTGAAACAGTAGCCGATACACAACAGGAAGAACACAATAATATTGTTGGAATGGCAGAGCAGCACCTTAGAACTGATAATATAACTGAAATACATTTGGTAGAATCTGACCATGAAGATGAAATGCATTGACAATACCTCTCTCACTCCCAACCCAATCCTACTTCTCTAGAATCAGACTTGCAGCTTGTTTATTCTCCACGTGCACCCCCTCCTTCACATACCATGGTTACTAGATCACAAAGAGGCATTCTTAAGCCTAACCCAAAATATGCCTTAATATCCTCTAGGACTTCAGCAACCATTCCACGTGAGCCTTCTAACTTTCGGTCTGCATTAGCTCACCCTGGCTGGAAAGCTGCAATGGACGAGGAACTTGAAGCTCTCCATAGAAATCAGACTTGGGAACTTGTCCCTTGCACACCTGTCATCCATGTTATCGGCTCTAAATGGGTTCTAAAAACAAAACTCAAACCTGATGGTTCATTAGACCGCTTGAAAGCTCGATTAGTAGCAAAGGGCTATCACCAAGTTGATGGATTGGACTATACTGAGACTTACTCTCCAGTTATCAAACCAGGAACTATTCGTATGGTTCTCTCCATAGCACTAGTTAACAAATGGTCCATACGTCAACTTGACGTGAAAAATGCCTTCTTGCATGGTTTTGTTTCAGAAGACATATATATGGAACAACCTCCAGGAACAGCTGATCCACGGTACCCATCACATGTGTGCAAGCTCAAAAAGGCCCTTTATGGTCTCAAACAAGCACCCCGTGCCTGGTTTGATTGGTTTAGTATCTTCCTTCTTAAATATGGTTTTTTTTTGTAGTCTTGCAGATCCATCACTTTTTATTTTTCACTCTAACTCTGATACTTTAATCCTTCTTCTTTATGTTGATGATATACTCCTCACAGGATCCTCTATTCCTCTGGTTACGCACCTGATTCAATTGTTGAGCTCAAAGTTTGCAATGAAAGATTTAGGACCCATTCATCATTTTCTTGGCATTGAAATTACTCACACCTCTGAAGGACTCCATCTCTCTCAATCACACTATGCGCTGACAATCCTGGAACGAGCTGGTATGGTGGACTGTAAACCAATGAGCACACCGCTTGAAGCCAAGACTAAAATGGCAGCAACTGATATGCTATTGCAAGATCCACAGTTTTTTCATGGGCTTGTTGGTGCTTTACAATATCTCACACTCACAAGACCTGATATCTCTTACAGTGTCAATTTTATCTCTCAATTTCATGCATGCTCCAACTGTTATACATTTCAAAATGGTTCATCGTATTTTAAGATATGTCAAAGGCACAATTGACACTGGATTAAATTTTACTTCCCATTCTACACTTGATCTTTGTGCTTTCTCAGATGCAGATTGGGGAGGTTGCTCTACAACAAGATGCTCCACAACTGGATACTGCACATTCCTTGGTAGCAATCTCATTTCTTGGTGTGCAAAGAAACAACCCACTGTCTCTCGTTCCAGCACCGAGGCAGAATATAGGGCTATGGCTAACACAACGGCAAAGCTTACATGGCTAACCTTCATCCTACAAGATCTTCACATATCACCTTCTTCACCACCTATCCTCTACTGTGACAATCTCAGTGCCTTACACATGACTGTCAATCCTGTGTTTCACGCCCGTAGCAAACACATTGAATTGGATTACCACTTTGTGCGTGAGCGTGTTGCCCTTGGTCTTCTCATCACTCAGCACATCTCCACCCATGAACAAATAGCCGACATCTTCACCAAACCCATGTCCAAAGGTGCATTGGCTTACTTCAAAGACAAACTATGCCTCCGACTCCGGCCTAGTTTGAGGGAGGATGTTAATGGTAATAAGACAGATGCTCATGGAAACAATTCAACTGCAGCTGTAAGCCAGCAACGTGGAAACCAACATGGAAACGAATTAGCCCTCATGGAAACAAATCAACTGCAGCAGTCAACCAACAACATGGAAACAAATCAAAGAGACGTTGGCTAATTAGAATCACCAGCAACAATGGAAACAAACCAACTCTCATGGTAACAAAACACAAACAGAAAGAGACGTTGGCTTGTTATGGAAATAAATCAACAACAGCAGCAATGAAGTTTATGACAGGAACCAGAAAGAGAAAGAGACGTTGGCTTGTTATGGAAATAGATTAGCTAAGAATTAGGCAAGTCAATGTATCTAGATTGAGCAACTTGTGATGTTATAAAAAACAATAGCTCGTATAGAATAGCAAGTTGTATATTCACGTTAATATTCAAAGAAACAGAGAAACCTTTCTCCCATTGAAACATTCTTATCTTTCTTCAAATTTCCGCTTTGATAACCATCCATTATTTGCAGCCACGCATTCTCTGCACTCTGAAAAATCTAAACAGATACGTACATTAACATTGTATTCAATCAAATCGTTTTTTCTTCCAAAGATGTTATTTGTGATAGTAATGCAATATCTAAACCATTCTGTTCAAAGTCTTCGACCCATCTCCCACGTTCATCATAATCATTCTCTTATTAGTCATTATAAGAGGGATAAGATGGTTGTGGTGGTGATAGACGTCTTCAGATTTGGCCAATTAACTTTTGCAATCGCAGTGGAATATTTGCGAATTTGGTTATTCACCATGTACGAGGATATATCCCCACTAATCATCCATGGTTGAATGATTAAAGCACGCAACTCATAATTGGTGAATTCGTAGCTTCAATCCCTACTAGATGCATGCCAATGTGACCCCTTAATGAATATTGGAATCTCATCATCCATACATAACAAATTATTGTGGTATATTCATATCATAATATATGAACATTAAGAAAAATATATGAATTTCTTTTTTTTATTGGCGCTTATTATGAAAGATACTGAAGGGCATTTGATAACCATCCATTATATGTAGCCACGCATTCTCTGCACTCTGAAAAATCTAAACAGATACGTACATTAACATTGTATTCAATCAAATCATTTTTTTCTTCCAAAGAAGTTATTTGTGATAGTAATGCAATATCTAAACCATTCTGTTCAAAGTCTTCGGCCCATCTCCCACGTTCATCGCAATCGTTCTCTTATTAGTCATTATAAGAGGGATAAGATGGTTGTAGGGGTGATAGACGTCTTCAGATTTGGCCAATTAACTTTGGCAATCGCAGTGGAATATTTGCGAATTTGGTTAGTCACCATGTACGAGGATATATCCCCACTAATCATCCATGGTTGAATGATTAAAGCACCCAACTCATAATTGACGAATTCATAGATTCAATCCCTACTAGATGCATGCCAATGTGACCCTTTAATGAATATTGAAATCTCATCATCCATACATAACAAATTAGTGTAGTATATTCATATCATAATATATGAACATTAAGAAAAATAATACCATGGTTTTTCAGCACCCTTTGATTATAAAAGTGCATGGTATACATAGAGTACTAACATGTAATAGCTAGATAGAAAATAAATTAAAAAATAAAGAGTTGTTATACAAAAAAACCCAACACCGCTTTCATACCGCCCCAACTCAGCAAGACAATGTCTCAAATGTCATTCGAGTTTTCTAGATTAAGAAAATGGGAAGAAAAAAAAAGGACTTACGGGCAGAAACGTTAGTGGATTAACTGAAATTCAGACATGTGGAGAATACTCCGAGTTGTAGATCACGAGAACATGATGGTGGTGCAGACTGGTAGTGTATGGAAGCATCTTGATGCAGTGGGCAACCATTAAATTCTTAGCGACTAATTATAGATATCTTGGCAGATTTCCTCCATTAGCATTGCATTTAAGTTATGTTTAGTAGTTTGAGATGCGTCAGTCGGTTTTTCCAAGTTTATATTCTGCTGCTGTGACAGTCATGTATTTTATTGCTAAATGATTTGAGTTGAGCAAGGCTCTTATGTGTTATTTATGCCCTCCCTTTAATTGATTATTCAGCCAAAGAAAAGACGAGAACACGAAGGAAACCATGTCAAGAAGGAAAGTCATTGTATAAACAAACTTCTCAACCACTTGCTTAAAGAATTATTAAAATGATAAAAAAGAAATCTGTTTCTTCATTCATTTATGGCAATGAATGTAAGATCTTGGCGTTATTATGAACTTCATTCGTCATATTATTCTGAAATCATTTTCTCCATGAAAACTATGAGGGTGGAAATGTAAACAGATACGTACATTTTCATCTGAGTAATTAATCAGTTCCTTTACCCAATTATTTAGTTCATAAGCTATGAATTTCTTCTCCTTTTTTTGGCGCTTTACGAGAGAAACTGAAGGGGACTTGATAACTATTCATTATTTGCAGCCACGCATTCTCTGCACTCTGAAAAATCTAAACAGATACGTACATTAACATTGTTTTCAATCAAATCGTATTTGATTCCATTCCAAAGAAGTTATTTGTGATAGTAATGGAATATCTAAACCATTCTGTTCAAAGTCTTCGACCCATCTCCCACGTTCATCGTAATCGTTCTCTTGTTAGCATTATAAGAGGGATAAGATGGTTGCGGTGGTGATATACGTCTTCAGAGATGGCCAATTAACTCTAGCAATCGTAGTGGAATATTGGAACTGGTTATCTAGCAAATTACATCGTGGTGTGGATTTTAAGGAAACAAGACGAAGACTTGAGACTTTGAATGAAATTGACAGTAGTTGGAAACTAAGGATAACTAAGTTATTATAAGTCAAAACTTTTAAAGAATAAAAATATCATTCATATTAATTGCTTGTTGAACTGTGAATTGAGTAAAAATATCATTCATATTATTATAAGTCTAAATTCGTGAATTCAAGAGTTTTATAAAATGTTCTTGATGGGAAAAAAAAATATTTTGGTGGCTAGAAATAACTTGAATGATGACTTTTTCTCTTATCATCAAAATTCAATGACTCTTCTTTCTCTTCTCTTTCTAACAAAGGATTGAAAATAATATAAATAATTTTTTATACTAAAATTGATTTTGTTTAAATTTTAAGGGATTTAAATTGTATAATTTGTGTTATTTTTAAAATTTGAATATCTAAGTATATTTTTTATATAATTACAAGCACGTCATCCATGTTTGGTATTTTTTTAATTTTGGTTCTATTATTTCAATTTAACAATTAATTAAGAAATTGAAATTAAGATCAAAGAGCTCAAAATAAAACTTTGAAAATAAAAATAAATTATAATTTGTCATTGGCCTAAAAGCATGCTAATGATTTATAGGGCATTTTTGGAAGTTAAAAAAACATAGCTAGATTTTCTCTGATTTTTTGGACAGTTGTCTTTTCTCCATGGTACCTGTACATTGCCATTCTTTGCAGAGAATGGTTTCTCCCAGCACAGCACCATCATTACTTCTTTCTTTCGAAGAACTCCTCTCGATCCTCTGCTGAATAAATTGAAGGTAAATTGAAAATAAGTAAATTGAAGGTAAATTGAAAATAAGTAAAAATATTCATTTGAATGCATCACAATGGATGCTGAATATATAAAACCCACCTGGACCTTTTGAGCTCAATCTTGCATGAATCCTCTTTCTAAACGAATCCCTCCTGAAAATTAATAACAATAAATGTTAAAACTAACAATATAAAATGCAAAAATAAGACTCTTCGGCAACTTGAAATGATTGATAATGCAACTTTAAATTAATGATTGATAATTTTAGTATATACTGTCGCACGTGAGCGGCGGCGCGGCGATCGTCCACCCTCAAGGAAAAAACGAAAAATATTTATTCTTGGCAAATAGGGAGAGACAAGGAAATTCTTGTCTCTACAAGTGAAAATATGGACAGGGAGTCGCCACCTAGTATTCTGGTTACTAGGAACCTTAACTGGTCTTTAGAGATCGGGTACGGAGACTGGTTGCGTAAAGGGAAGGTATTAGCACCCCAACTACGCCCTACCTAAGGTAAGCTGCATTGTTTTAATGTCTGATAAAATCTAAGGTCGTGTTGTGGTTTTTTATTGTTTGGAATACGCATTACATGTAATGTCATACCCCAGGTTCTATTGTCCAAAAAAACAAAAAGAATTAAATATCCGGAATATGCATTACGTGTAAAGTCATACCCCGGATACTAAGAGCCAAACAAAATAAAATTTTTGTTGTTTTTGAAATATTGGCCAATATTCTCTTGACTTTAATAAACTGGTTATTAAAGCCAAAATGCATGCTAAAACATTTTTTTTGTGTATGAAAAAAATACAATATGAATTTTTAGCTTTGAGACACTTGGCCGTATGCACAAAAACATTTTTTTTCTTTTTTTCAATTTTTTTGTATTTTTTGGAAGTTTTTTGACGAAAACCAGGTATTTTAATATCAGATTTTTGTATTTTTAACAACATAAAATACCACCCAATATTAATCAAAATGACATAAAAACTACGCGGAAAAATTATAAAATGCTGAAACAAATATTTTTGATTTTTTTTTTTGAAATGGGCCGGGTCAGGCCCAAATACATGGGCTGGGCCGAACCTGGCCCAAATGCATGGGCTGGTCACTGTGCACATAGTAACCGGGGGTACTGTACACACAGTGACCAAAGAATTAATTAGCAAATGCACAGTAATGTGAATTAATTAGCCAGTTACTGTGCAGCACAGTAACTAGCTAATTAATTCTGCAGAACGTAAACGTTCTGCATGAACTGAAGCAAAAAAAACGACGGGAAAGGTAGGACGTTACCTGGAGCTGTGTTGATGCTGGCAGCAGCTGATGCAGCAGGGGTGGCGGCGGCGGCGCTGGCGGTTCGCGGTGGCCGGCGGTTTTCCTTCTCTCTCTCTCCTCTGTTTTTTCCCGTTTTCTTCTCTGCTTCTTCCCTTCTTCTTCTCTGCCTTCTCTCCTCTCTTCTCACTCTATTCTCCCTTCTGTTACCTCTTATGTTCCCTCTTTCTCCGTCCTCCTTCCTCTTCTCTTCCCCCCTTTTTCTTCTGCTGTTCCTCCTCTATTTATAGAGCCCGTGAGCATGTTTTTTTTCATTGTGGAGCCAAGGAACGGGTCATACGGCGGCTGGTCGGGTGCGGCTGTCCAGGCGTGCCTCCCTCAGTTTCGGCGGTGCGGTAGGTGGTCGGCCAATGTCTTCGGTCGGTGGGCTAGAGGGACCGACGGTCGGTAGGCTTGAGGGACCGGCGTCATTAAATATGCATTCTTTTCCCTTTTTTCCTACTGTATGCTCGGTGGGGAAGGAAGGGGAACAGTGCCGTTCAAAACGGCACTGTTTTGAGCTTTTTTTTGATTTTTTTTTATTTTTTTATTTTTGTATTTATTATTTTTTTATGGGGACCCAAAATTGGGTTACAACAGTTGCCCCCCTCTTTACAATGCTTACGGAGCAAAGATTTGTGCATAGTAAGTGTTGTAAAGAAAAAAACATTGGTCTTCCGAAACTGGTCGTCTCAAAATTTGATTGACCTAAAACTTCAACCGGACCCAAAGTCCTGTGTATGGTTGGGCTAAACTGAGATTCCTTTCGCCAATCCCCTTTAACCAGAAAAAAAAGGAAAGAATGTGAAGTGTGATCTCATTGTAATGGGTGACCTACCCAGATATAAAACATGGAGAATTGGTCGCATTGTAATGGGTGACCTACCCAGAAAAATGTTGGTGAGGGCTCAAAGGCGCACTTAAAAGGAGGTAGGGCTACAAAACGCTCTACCTGACTGGTGGTGGCTCAAGGGCACACTTGGAATGAGTTGAGGGCTCAAAGGCGCACTCAAAATGGAGGTGAGGGCTCAAAGGCGCACTCAAAAGTAGGTGAGGGCTCAAAGGCGCACTCAAAAGTAGGTGAGGGCTCAAAGGCGCACTCAAAATGGAGGTGAGGGCTCAAAGGCGCACTCAAACGGAGGTAGGGTTAGAAAACGCACTACCTAAGGGATGAGGGCTCAAAGGCGCACTCAAAATGGAGGTGAGGGCTCGAAGGCGCACTCAAAATGGAGGTGAGGGCTCGAAGGCGCACTCAAAAGGAGGTAGGGTTAGAAAACGCACTACCGAAGGGATGAGGGCTCAAAGACGCACTCAAAATGGAGGTGAGGGCTCAAAGGCGCACTCAAAAGTAGGTGAGGGCTCAAAGGCGCACTCAAACGGAGGTAGGGTTAGAAAACGCACTACCCAAGGGATGAGGGCTCAAAGGCGCACTCAAAATGGAGGTGAAGGCTCAAAGGCGCACTCAAAAGGAGGTGAGGGCTCAAAGGCGCACTCAAACGGAGGTAGGGTTAGAAAACGCACTACCTAAGGGATGAGGGCTCAAAGGCGCACTAAAACTGGAGGTGAGGGCTCGAAGGCGCACTCAAAAGGAGGTAGGGTTAGAAAACGCACTACCGAAGGGATGAGGGCTCAAAGACGCACTCAAAATGGAGGTGAGGGCTCAAAGGCGCACTCAAAAGTAGGTGAGGGCTCAAAGGCGCACTCAAACGGAGGTAGGGTTAGAAAACGCACTACCAAAGGGATGAGGGCTCAAAGGCGCACTCAAAATGGAGGTGAGGGCTCGAAGGCGCACTCAAAAGGAGGTGAGGGCTCAAAGGCGCACTCAAACGGAGGTAGGGTTAGAAAACGCACTACCTAAGGGATGAGGGCTCAAAGGCGCACTCAAAATGGAGGTGAGGGCTCGAAGGCGCACTCAAAAGGAGGTAGGGTTAGAAAACGCACTACCGAAGGGATGAGGGCTCAAAGGCGCACTCAAAATGGAGGTGAGGGCTCAAAGGCCCAGTCAAAAGAAGGTGAGGGCTCAAAGGCGCACTCAAAATGGAGGTGAGGGCTCGAAGGCACACTCAAAATGGAGGTGACGGCTCGAAGGCGCACTCAAAACGAGGTAGGGTTAGAAAACGCACTACCGTAGGGATGAGGGCTCAAAGGCGCACTCAAAAGGAGGTAGGGTTAGAAAACGCACTACCGTAGGGATGAGGGCTCAAAAGCGCATTCAAAATGGAGGTGAGGGCTCGAAGGCGCACTCAAAATGGAGGTGACGGCTCGAAGGCGCACTCAAAAGGAGGTAGGGTTAGAAAACGCACTACCGTAGGGATGAGGGCTTAAAGGCGCACTCAAAATGGAGGTGAGGGCTCAAAGGCGCACTCAAAAGGAGGTAGGGTTAGAAAACGCACTACCAAAGGGATGAGGGCTCAAAGGCGCACTCAAAATGGAGGTGAGGGCTCAAAGGCGCACTCATAAGAAGGTAGGGTTAGAAAACGCACTACCAAAGGGATGAGGGCTCAAAAGGCGCACTCAAAATGGAGGTGAGGGCTCGAAGGCGCACTCAAAAGGAGGTAGGGTTAGAAAACGCACTACCAAAGGGATGAGGGCTCAAAGGCGCACTCAAAATGGAGGTGAGGGCTCGAAGGCGCACTCACAAGGAGGTAGGGTTTGAAAACGCACTACCAAAGGGATGAGGGCTCAAAGGCGCACTCAAAATGGAGGTGAGGGCTCGAAGGCGCACTCACAAGGAGGTAGGGTTAGAAAACGCACTATCAAAGGGATGAGGGCTCAAAGGCGCACTCAAAATGTAGGTGAGGGCTCAAAGGCGCACTCAAAAGGAGGTAGGGTTAGAAAACACACTACCAAAGGGATGAGGGCTCAAAGGCGCACTCAAAATGGAGGTGAGGGCTCGAAGGCGCACTCAAAAGGAGGTAGGGTTAGAAAACGCACTACCAAAGGGATGAGGGCTCAAAAGGCGCACTCAAAATGGAGGTGAGGGCTCGAAGGCGCACTCAAAAGGAGGTAGGGTTAGAAAACGCACTACCAAAGGGATGAGGGCTCAAAGGCGCACTCAAAATGGAGGTGAGGGCTCGAAGGCGCACTCACAAGGAGGTAGGGTTAGAAAACGCACTACCAAAGGGATGAGGGCTCAAAGGCGCACTCAAAATGGAGGTGAGGGCTCAAAGGCGCACTCAGAATGGAGGTGAGGGCTCAAAGGCGCACTCAAAAGGAGGTAGGGTTAGAAAACGCACTACCAAAGGGATAAGGGCTCAAAGGCGCACTCAAAATGGAGGTGAGGGCTCAAAGGCGCACTCAAAAGGAGGTAGGGTTAGAAAACGCACTACCCAAGGGATGAGGGCTCAAAGGCGCACTCAACATGGAGGTGAGGGCTCAAAGGCGCACTCAAAAGGAGGTAGGGTTAGAAAACGCACTACCAAAGGGATGAGGGCTCAAAGGCGCACTCAATATGGAGGTGAGGGCTCAAAGGCGCACTCAAAAGGAGGTAGGGTTAGAAAACGCACTACCAAAGGGATGAGGTTGAAGCAATGATTGTCAATGTTGAAAAGCAAATGCATTATGATTGATATGCATGTATACTTACCTGAGAAATATAGGCCCCCATTTCTTCATGGTGTCTTTGTTTTCTCTTAAAAGTTGTAGTGTTGGTAGTAAACTTCGATGGCTTTTCCACTTTTGCTTACTCGGGTTACATATTGTGATCTTGACCTCTGGGAAGGGTTTGATATCATCATACATCTTTGTCCTTCACCCCAACAAGTAGAGTTACCAATTTTGCCCGTCATTTTCCTTAGAACAGGAATCATGGAGCCAGCCCTACCATGTGTTTTTGATTGCCCCCCAGCTTGATCATGCCCCCCAAGTGTTCAACTTGGGTTTAGTTTGGGGTGAGGATATGTGAAAGTAAGTTTGGGTTTTTTTGTACAATGAAATGTTTTCATGCAAAATTTTTGGAACTTCAAAGTTATGCCAATCACAAAAATGATTTTGATATTGGTTCAAAATAAACTTGTTCTCAAAAATTCAAGTGATTCCTATGGACAGGTTTCTTGACGTGATGAAAGCTTTTTGCTTTTGGTTAAAGATGAAGGTGACATCTGGTTGGTCACAAAAGGTATAAATGTCAATTTGAGGGTTATTGAGAACCGAATTGATTCAAAGCATTTATTTTATTTGCATGAATAATGATTTGACTCGCATGAGAAAGCATTGCATACCGATCCAGATTGCTTGCCTTTGATCGGAAAGGGCTTGATTAGGCACGTAATGTAGGCTTGGGCTTTTGGTTATGAAGAAAATGATATATGTAGGCTCAAAAGGTGTTTAAGGGACTTTAAGACTAAGGATCACAAGTGCTTATATCCCAAACTCTTTTGTTCATACATTCCTGGACCTTATAATTGATTTGT
This sequence comes from Populus tomentosa, assembly GCA_018804465.1. Lineage (NCBI taxonomy): Eukaryota > Viridiplantae > Streptophyta > Magnoliopsida > Malpighiales > Salicaceae > Populus > Populus tomentosa. The sequence continues at coordinate 11,204,931 of CM031998.1, read as the reverse complement.
AAAATGGTCCACGGTGCCCCCCAGTATTGGGCTTGGGCTCTCTCTTTGTTTTTGTTTTCTTCATTTGATTTTGAGCATCATTGCATTTGCTTTGTTTTTTTGCTCAAAATTTTTGGATCCTTTGGATTTTTCTTCATGCCCCCTAGCTTTGTATGGGCGCCTTTGATGATTGAGAATTTTCTTTTATGCCCCCCAGTATTGTTTGGGCACTTTCATTGTTGAAGACTTTTTTATGCCCCCAAGAGTTATTTGGGCACTTTCAATCATTATGGATTTTTTTGCACTTGCCCCCCAGTGTAGGGGTGTGATCCTAGCCAGGGTTATTTTTTCAAGAAAATGTATTAGGCTCAAAAGGGGACTGCAAATGATATATTTCAACATTGTGAAAGGATTATCAAAGATAGCCTTTCTTCATCTCAAATGCATGCATTTAGGATCGGTAAGCCTTGCTTTCATGCGAGTATGCAATGTGATTTATTAATGCAAATAAAACCCAGCTTTTGGAGTCACTTTTTTTTTTTTGGTTTTTTTTTCTAGGTGTATGGTTACCTCTCTAAGGAATCACCTGAATTTCCAGAACTCGTTTGTTTCGGACAAACGTCAACATGATTTCTGTTTTTGTACTAAACTTTGAATTCCCAAAAATCCTCACATGCGATCATGCATAGTTTTGGAAGAAAAGGGAAATGCACCACAAGATTTTGGGCGTGATGGTTTCATGCTTAAAGGTTATGCTCAATGTGTTATTTGCATGAAACAACAAAAATGAAGGCATGTGATGAACACAGCAAAACACATGATTTTATTAACAAGAAAGGCTTAGTGTCAAGTTTTTAGCCAAATTACCAACAAAAACTAGAATAGGTTGAAACAAAAAATCAAGTTTTTCGGAGACATGATCAAACTGAGGTGGTTATTTTGGCAGAGAAAGAACAGGCTCCATTCTGCAACGGTGATGCAATTTCCCTTCAAATTGTGTTGAGGCTCTTGATCATGTGGGCCCTCAATGTCTTCAGGTTGAGTCTTTGTTGGGGCTTGAACAAAAATGATAGGTCAATTGGAAGGACCTTCACCAGAGGCATTTCTCCATATATGCTCGAGTAAGCTAGAGGTGAGTCAAGCTTTTGTTAAGAGACTCCAACTCTTCGTGCAAATAGGCATCACGTTGAGCACGCTCTTCATCTTCCATGTTTCTTGCTCGAAGTCGGGTGTTGTAGATTTTTTTTTTTTGGACCTATATTTCAATCTGGCATGTATGCATGTTAAATGTATGAACATGTAATCTATATGACAAACTCGCCCTTCGAGGGGTGACATATGGTCGCAAATCTTGTATGATGAAACAAGAATCTTGATTCTTGCACAAACTCTACAATGAAAATTTTCTGAGCGACGGTTATTGTGTCAACCAAAAGTCTGGAGTTCAAGATGCTTCAAGAAGGGCTTGCTCGGATGCAAAACAATGTATACGGAGCATACATCCTAAAGGCTGGTTTTAATCTTTTTAAGTGAGACAAAAGGTAGGTTTACTATTTGGTCTCTAAAAAAAGGGACTCTCGTTGTCCCAGTGATCGCCCTCGTGGAGGCAATATGGGGGCTTGTAGGCAATGAGATGGTACGTGTACTAACCATTACCAGTCTAAGCACTCAACGAAGAGTTGGGGTTTACACAAACTTAAACCTTGACTAAAAGTCGTAAGGTAAGCTGCTAGTCCCCCTCCTAACCTGAAGCTTGTGTGTGCTTTAAAAAAAGTAACTATGTGATGCATGAGATAAATATGTATATTAAAGCGCACAACTAAATATGAACAAATATATAAAGAAAATGCATATTTAAAAATAAACACGCAAACCACAACAAAAAAACACAATCATCAGACAAAAACAAAGCTTAGTCCACAAATTCCCCAGTGGAGTCGCCATTCTGTCGCACGTGTGCGGCGGCGCGGCGATCGTCCACCCTCAAGGAAAAAACGGAAAATATTTATTCTTGGCAAATAGGGAGAGAGAAGGAAATTCTTGTCTCTACAAGTGAAAATATGGACAGGGAGTCGCCACCTAGTATTCTGGTTACTAGGAACCTTAACTGGTCTTTAGAGATCGGGTACGGAGACTGGTTGCGTAAAGGGAAGGTATTAGCACCCCAACTACGCCCTACCTAAGGTAAGCTGCATTGTTTTAATGTCTGATAAAATCTAAGGTCGTGTTGTGGTTTTTTATTGTTTGGAATACGCATTACATGTAATGTCATACCCCAGGTTCTATTGTCCAAAAAAACAAAAAGAATTAAATATCCGGAATATGCATTACGTGTAAAGTCATACCCCGGATACTAAGAGCCAAACAAAAATTTTTGTTGTTTTTGAAATATTGGCCAATATTCTCTTGACTTTAATAAACTGGTTATTAAAGCCAAAATGCATGCTAAAACATTTTTTTTGTGTATGAAAAAAATACAATATGAATTTTTAGCTTTGAGACACTTGGCCGTATGCACAAAAACATTTTTTTTCTTTTTTTCAATTTTTTTGTATTTTTTGGAAGTTTTTTGACGAAAACCAGGTATTTTAATATCAGATTTTTGTATTTTTAACAACATAAAATACCACCCAATATTAATCAAAATGACATAAAAACTACGCGGAAAAATTATAAAATGCTGAAACAAATATTTTTGATTTTTTTTTTTGAAATGGGCCGGGTCAGGCCCAAATACATGGGCTGGGCCGAACCTGGCCCAAATGCATGGGCTGGTCACTGTGCACATAGTAACCGGGGGTACTGTACACACAGTGACCAAAGAATTAATTAGCAAATGCACAGTAATGTGAATTAATTAGCCAGTTACTGTGCAGCACAGTAACTAGCTAATTAATTCTGCAGAACGTAAACGTTCTGCATGAACTGAAGCAAAAAAAACGACGGGAAAGGTAGGACGTTACCTGGAGCTGTGTTGATGCTGGCAGCAGCTGATGCAGCAGGGGTGGCGGCGGCGGCGCTGGCGGTTCGCGGTGGCCGGCGGTTTTCCTTCTCTCTCTCTCCTCTGTTTTTTCCCGTTTTCTTCTCTGCTTCTTCCCTTCTTCTTCTCTGCCTTCTCTCCTCTCTTCTCACTCTATTCTCCCTTCTGTTACCTCTTATGTTCCCTCTCTCTCCGTCCTCCTTCCTCTTCTCTTCCCCCCTTTTTCTTCTGCTGTTCCTCCTCTATTTATAGAGCCCGTGAGCATGTTTTTTTTCATTGTGGAGCCTAGGAACGGGTCATACGGCGGCTGGTCGGGTGCGGCTGTCCAGGCGTGCCTCCCTCAGTTTCGGCGGTGCGGTAGGTGGTCGGCCAATGTCTTCGGTCGGTGGGCTAGAGGGACCGACGGTCGGTAGGCTTGAGGGACCGGCGTCATTAAATATGCATTCTTTTCCCTTTTTTCCTACTGTATGCTCGGTGGGGAAGGAAGGGGAACAGTGCTGTTCAAAACGGCACTGTTTTGAGCTTTTTTTTGATTTTTTTTTTTTTAATTTTTAATTTTTAATTTTTTTATTTTTGTATTTATTATTTTTTTATGGGGACCCAAAATTGGGTTACAACATATACAAAGACTCTTCGTCTGTCGAAGCAAGGACAAAAGCAGAAGAGAAACTACTAACGAAGACCTCATTTGGAGAACAAATTGTAAACAAGAGATTTTGATCTCTTTTTAAAAAAAAAATAATAATTGAGAGAATTATATATTAGACAGCACCATCAAATAAATGAGGGCTGAAAGATTAAGGAGAATAACGGAAAACTTGAAAAAAGAAAGCAAGGCAACGAGAGATCCTTCTAATTAGTCTAGTTTATGATATATTTAAGATTTCTAAAATGAAATTTTTAATTGAGAATTTTAATTAAAAAGCTAAATAGTAAAATATGAGGTTAAAAATCACAATCCAATTTGATGCTTTAGACCGTATATAAAATAGTTGTGCGCTATTCAAATTGATTAAAAGCTATTTATTTTTGTATTTTTATTGAAAAAAATAATATTTTGAGAGCTTTCCTTTTAATTTTTATTTAAAACACTCTTATTATTTTTTATATCATCGAGGAGATAATTTTTCTTTAAAAATCCCTTTATTCGTTAATTGGTTAAAGTCAAACGGTTATGCCATCAAATAGAGGAAAAATTAATAACTACTTAATATATATAATCGATTGATGGCTCGATCCAATAGAAATAATTAGTGAAAAATCTCCATTGTTTTCAATCAAATCAATGAAAAATACAATACTTTGTTTACTTTTCTACCAGACTGAATATTTTTGTCTATATAAACTGCTTTATTTCTCTTATTTGTTTATTAAAAAAGATAAGAGTTTCTTTACTAAAAAAACATGGCATCACCTGTGTGTTTCTTAACCATGCGGATGCTTTTGCTCTTTTTGCTGTCTTTGTTTCATCTTAGAGCTTGTTATTCTTCTCCTTCCATGCAGCCTCTATGCCATGATGATGAGAGTCATGCCTTGTTGCAGCTCAAGGAAAGCCTTGTCATTAATGAGTCTACTTCTTATGAGCCTTCTGCCTATCCGAAGGTTGCATCATGGAAAGTTGATGGGGAAAGTGGTGATTGCTGCTCATGGGATGGTGTTGAATGTGACGGAGACTCTGGTCATGTGATCGGCCTTGACCTCAGTAGCAGCTGCCTTTATGGTTCCATCGACTCTAATAGCAGCCTCTTCCACCTTGTTCAGCTCAGAAAGCTGAATCTTGCTGACAACGACTTCAACCACTCCAAAATCCCTTCTGAGATTCGTAATCTCTCAAGGCTGTTTGATCTAAATCTCTCAATGTCTGGCTTTTCTGGTCAGATTCCAGCAGAGATCTTAGAGCTTTCCAAGTTGGTTTCCCTTGATCTGGGATGGAATACTTTGAAGCTCCAAAAGCCTGGTCTGCAACATATAGTTGAAGCATTAACCAACTTGGAGGTGCTCCATCTCAGCGGAGTCGAAATATCAGCCAAGGTACCTCAAATCATGGCAAATTTATCCTCTTTGTCATCTCTATTTCTCAGGGAGTGTGGATTGCAAGGAGAGTTCCCCATGGGTATATTCCAATTACCCAACCTTCGCTTTCTTAGTATCCGGTATAATCCATATCTCACTGGATATTTGCCGGAATTTCAGTCGGGCAGCCAGCTTGAAAAATTGCTGCTTGCAGGGACGAATTTCTCTGGTCAGCTACCAGAGTCCATAGGAAACCTCAAATCTTTGACAGAGCTTGATGTGGCTGAAAGTAATTTTTCAGGGGTGATGCCATCTTCACTTGGTAATCTTACAAAACTGAACTATCTAGACCTTTCTGATAACTTTTTCTCTGGGAAAATCCCTTCTACTTTTGTCAACCTTCTTCAACTTACTTACCTGTCCCTTTCTTACAACAATTTCACATCTGGAACCTTGCATTGGCTCGGTAATCTAACCAGACTCAATTATGTTGACTTGGCTGGAACCAATTCATACGGTGAGATTCCATCCTGTCTTGGAAACTTGACTCAGCTCACCATGTTAAAACTCGGTAAGAATGAATTAACTGGTCCAATTCCAGAGTCTATTTTTTGGCTTCCAAATCTTGAAACCCTTGACCTACAAAAAAATTTCTTCAGTGGCACTGTAAAATTTGGCCTTCTTAAGTCAAGAAGCCTTGTCTCCTTCCAATTATCTGGCAACAATTTGTCTGTGGTTCATTACCATAATGATAGTATTGCTCTACTAAAATTTAAAACTTTAGGTTTGGGTGGATGCAATTTATCAGGTGAGTTTCCAACCTTTTTACAAAGTCAAAATCACTTGGAGTTTTTAGAACTCGGTGGTAACAAAATTGAGGGGCACATACCAAAATGGTTTATGAACTTGGACACCGAAACTCTTGTGTATTTAAGTCTTGGAGGCAACCTTCTAACAGGTTTTGAGCAACCCGTTGATGTTCTCCGATGGAATAATCTAAAAATATTGGTACTTGAACAGAACAAGCTTCAAGGAGCCCTTCCAATCCCACCGCCTTCCATAATATCTTATCTTGCCTCAGACAACCAGTTAACTGGGGAAATCGCACCAGCAATCTGCAATCTGACATCTCTTTTTATCCTCCAGTTGTCTCATAACAATTTCAATAGCAAGCTTCCGCAATGTTTAGGAAACATAAGTAACACTGCTTCAGTAGTCATTCTCCGAAATAGCAGCTTCATCGGTGACATTCCTGAAGCTTTCTCAAGTGACTGCGCATTGAGGGCCATCGACTTCAGTCAAAACCAATTGGAAGGGAAGATACCAAAATCATTAGCCAATTGTACCAAGCTAGCGATTCTCAATATTGAACAAAACAAGATAAATGATGTCTTCCCTTCGTGGTTGGGTATTTTGCCAAAGTTGAGGGTTCTGATTTTGAGATCCAATGGGATCCATGGCGTGATTGGGAAACCTCAAACTAATTTTGAATTCCCGAGGTTACAGATTGTTGATCTATCCAATAATAGTTTTTGGGGTAAGTTGCCATTCGAATACTTTCGAAATTGGGCTGCCATGAAAACTATCCATAAAGAAAAACCGTTGTACATGCAAGTAGCCTCAACTTTCCAAGTATCAGGGTATAGAATATTTTATGCTTTTGACTACGCAATGACAATGACCAATAAAGGTGTGGTGACAAAATATGAGAAGATCCAAGAATTTCTCACAGCTATTGATCTTTCAAGAAATCGTTTTGAAGGAGGAATTCCAGATGCCCTTGGAGATCTCAAAGAATTGTATTTGCTCAATCTCTCCAACAACTTTCTCACTGGTGGCATCCCTCCATCCTTGTCCAACTTGAAAGGGCTTGAAGCTTTGGACCTTTCTCAGAACAAACTCTCGGGAGAGATTCCTGTCCAACTTGCACAGCTCACCTTCCTCGCGGTCTTTAATGTGTCTCACAATCTTCTATCAGGTCCAATACCAAGAGGAAACCAATTCGAGACATTTGACAACACTTCATTTGATGTGAATCCAGGATTGTGTGGAAACCCTTTATCAAAAAAATGTGGAAATGGCGAGGACTCGCTGCCAGCTCCCAAAGAAGATGAAGGCTCGGGATATCCACTTGAATTTGGTTGGAAGGTGGTGGTGATAGGTTATGCAAGTGGATTGGTAATTGGAGCCATTCTTGGATGCGCTATGAACACAAGGAAGTATGAATGGGTGGTGAAGAATTACTTTGTGAACAAAGGTCAAAATTTGAAGACTCGCCTGCGTAGAAATTGATTTCTAATTATTAGGATGTTTTCCAGTTTGTTGTATTATCTCGTATTCTCGTATTTCCTCTTCCTTCTCTCCCCCCCCCCCCCCTTAATTTTCACTTGTAAGGTTAAGAGTGAATTTCTCTTGGATGGTCCATGTAACGTGCTAAAAATATCATGATGATGTCTTTAAAGTAATTAGTAATGTAACATATATATAGTATGTTGAATTTTTGTGTAAACTAGTAGTCTAGAGTACGAATTTTAGATGAAAAAAAATCTTAATATAATTCGTGCTGCTATAATATGTAACAGCCAGGAATGATGACAAATGCGGAAGTTAAAGATAATAACAAATAAAGAAAAAAAGACAAGAATTTTAATAAGCAAAATGGACTGCAAATATAAATCTTAAATTCACGGGTTTTATTTTCTCTAAAATAACAATAATAAAATCTACCTCCTTAGGAGGTTTACACTTAAATAAGTCAGAAACTCCACCTCAACTAGGAATCAAAAATAAAAATATGAAATTACAAAGGAAAGAAATATAAAATCTAAAAATAGCATGAAATAAAAAAATAACAAGAAAAATAACAAAAATAGCCAAAAATAGGAGCTCGGTGCTAGATTTTCAAAATCTAAGGATCTGATGGTCGGAGTAGCGATTCCATGCGACTTAAAGGAAAATGACCTCCAATCACTCTTATAAAAATTTGAGTGCAATCTAATGGTTGAATTAAAAGTTATGACTCTTATGAGCTGTTATTCTAGTATGTCATAATCAGATCACTTTTTAAGCCTAGTCTTATCCCACTAGTTTATATTTGTTAGGTCATTTATGTAATTTATTTGAAACAAATTCTCATCTAGTTATGATAGATCCACACCAGACTACTCAAAATCATTTATTATCGCTAGCCTGACTATTTTAGTTGCGTGTGTCGACAACAACTATTCTCCATACTCTTATTAATGGTAAATTTGTTTATCATTTTTTTCTCATGTCATTGTGAGCCATGTAAGATTACTACAGGCAACAAAATAATAAAGCTATATAATTAAAAAGATAGTTATAGTTAAATTGTCCAATAAAGGGAACCAAATCTCTTATCTAGCTAAAATCAATTTCAAAATCAACCATGAAACCTTTTACATTTGTTTGATAACTTCAAACATGTTAAAGCAGTTTTAAGTCTATAATTATGCTATGCATATGTTTAATAACTGGTAGAACAACAATTTGGTGCTCTGATTTTACACCAACGTTTTTTTTTTTGGCCGAAATCCTTATTTTAAGATTAATTTTTAGGTCTTTTATATCATAGGTAATGGGAGTATTCTAAAATCTGAAAGCCAATGTTCGACAAGACCCAAGGTTTCTTTTCTGAGCCTTTTTATTTATTTGCTTTTTGGGCCTAAGAGATTAACGAGACTTCCGGTTTTTATTAATTATTTGATTTTCGAGGTAATCACAACTTCTGATTGATGATGGACTAAGCCTCAATCTTGGCTCATGAAATGGACTAATAATCTGTCATTGGCCCCAAAGCAGATTAATGATTTCTAGGGCTTTTTTGGAAGTTAAAAAACATAGCTAGATTTTCTCTGATTTTTTCCTTCTTTTTATACTTGAAAAATAATTTTCAATGTAAGTTATTGATCAAATACCATTATGCCCTCCATCTTAGTTAATTAAATTGGCGAGAAAGATTGATACTGAATGACAGAATGATAACATTATAGAATACTGTGCTAGCATAGATCTCTTAGTTATGGTTGCAGAGTGAATTTTTGTCAAAGCGAAACATGAGCTTTGTTAGTAGTAACAATTGCATTGATTCTGCTTTGCTGGCTTTGATGGAGCAAATGTTTTAGGAAGTGAAAAAAGAGCAGTCTGGTGGATTTACAACGGTTCGGCAATGTTCAAAATGGAAGTAGAATTACATTAACAACTTCAAAAGTGATCCTATCATCAAACCTATCACCCAAAACGCACGCAAATGAAATCTAACTCACGCACTACAAAAAAAACCCATCACAGCTCTGATACGGCCCCAACTGAGCAAGTTGATGCGGTGGGCAACCATTGGATTCAGATGTTTGAGTTTTGGTGTTCTGTCACCAAATTATGGCAATGCATTATTGATGTAATCATATTATTCGATAGTTTCACCCGCATTTAACTAGTGTTTTGCCTATCTTATTTATATAAAATACCTTGATATTCTTTGTTTTATGTTTTGAAGGCACTTTTGAATGAAAGATACAAAAAGGAGTAAATTGGAGGTAGTTGGCAGATTTGACGTTCAGTGATGTTTTGTGTAGAGCGTGAGTTCTAGAGGTCGAAACGAAGTGATTCCAATGGAATTAAAAAGCTAACATCCATACCATTCTGGAAATGTAATGTAAGAAAAATAAGAAGAGAAAGATCATGAAAATCACATCCTTCAAAGTCAAATCTCGCAGTCTGCCAATGTTGATCTTTGCCCATTCAAAATTCAATATCTGGAGCTTCAGAAGTCCAATTGATGCAAACTCAATTTTGTTGGATTCCTTACTCAAAGATCTATAAACGCTCCAAATTTCAGCCAAAAAAAATTTCATATGAGGGAGATATGATTTTTCAAAAATAACAGCTGAATTCTGCCAGCAAGCAGGTTGCGTGAAGAAACGAATCCAAATTTCATCCAGAAGCATCCAAACCGACCAGCAATTTAGCTCATCTAGTAAATATTCTAGAAGGTCAAGAAAGGCAGCCACCAACCTCAAGGCAGCCACCAACCTCAAGGCAGCCAGCAGCCAGCCACCAACCTCAAGGCAGTCAGCCACTAGCCACCTTCACACTACCACCATCTATTGATGTTCACACTTGAACTTTGATTTTCTTACTTACAATTTGTGTATAAATAGAGGGAGAGGATAAGGAGGTGGCAGAAAGAAGTGAGGAAACACAAACTCTCCTCTCTACAAATCAGAAATTATGTATTCTTTCATCTTTAGGAGTAATTGTTCAATAGATATGCAAGGCTAAGCTCGTTTTCTTGGTTGCAAGGACACAACAAACCTTCGGATTTCAAGAACCGTGAGATTTATTCTTCCTTTTCTTTTCAGTTTGTGTCATGAATGAGTATGTTTGTTTTCCTATGCATATTTTCTATGATTGTTTATCTTAATTGCTAGAGCAGACTCTAAGTTATTATTGTGAACAATCTATTGCTAAGTTTGATATCAAAACCGGAGTTGTGGTATATAATCTTGTGAAGCAACTAAGCTTGATAATTGTAGCGGAACTACGTTATTAAACTTAGGGAGAACAATCGATCATAGCAACACAAATTGACAACTTGGTTGTTAAGATTAATGAATTTATCTGGATCTTAAGGCTGCCATTGGATTAAATCATTAGTGCGGACATTGTGATTGTTTGTTGGTTAGGGCTAGTTATACGGCGGATCCGTTAATTAACCAATATTAAGAAAAGATAAAATTCATAATATAAACTAGAGTTTCGTTTCAAGGATCGGTTCTAATTTCCGTTGGTGGATGTGTGCTTGCAACCAAGGTTTGTTTTCTTGATATATTTCAGTTTCAATTGATTTTGTTTGCTAGTTTAATTTCTGCCATAGTTTAAATCATTACAAATCAAACCCCCCCATTGCATAACGTATAGCATAAAAATCTGAATTAAACCTTCCTCGTGGGATCGACCCCTTACTTGCTCTATACTATCTTGTGTGTTTTAAGCTAGGGTAATTAATTTGTGCGACCGCAACATCGCAACAATTATATGCATAATGATGGACAACTCATAATAATCTTCTCACTCAAAGAAAGTTGATGAGGTATTTAATTCTGGAAATTTTGAAACTTTAATCCTCAATTCCACTGAACAAGCTAAAGAACATATGACTGTAGAAAAGCTTAAGATCAGCCAAACCATATGTCGCACGTCAAAAAATCCCACGCGCAGCATCGCCTGGTGATTTTATGTCTCGTTGTTTGTATCGCTTGAATTAGTTCGTTAGGAGTCGTCACCTAGTATTTAATTGAGGTTACTAGGAAACCCTGATGAACTGGTCATGGTCAGAAATTCATGGGTAAAGGACTAATTGTAGTTAGGGAAGGTATTAGCACCCCTAACGCACCCTACCTGAGGTAAGCTGCTCCGTGGACTTGATGTGTTAAAGAAATTTTAAAAATTTTATCTTTTCATCGGATTTTAGAAATACAACTTCCGTACAAGTTTGTACTTCTACACCGTGATCCAATCAAAATATTAAATCCTACTTTATTCCTGCAATTTTATCATAAAAGATTCACAAACCTAAATACACGCACCACATTCAAGCTTCGTGAGCTTGATGTAATTTTTAAAATAAAATTTTAGCCCACTTCTAAGGCTTTGATACATTAGTTATTAATTCCCAGAATATATATAGAAACATGTTCTTATATTTTCATGAAAAATACAACATGATTTTATCTATCCTTAGAATTTGTGCATTAAAAATTTTGCATGTAAAATTAAACACTTACTTCTTTTTGTCCTTTTTTATTTTTATAATTCAATAATATAAATAAATAAAAAGAACAACAACACACACACACTTTTTATTATTATTTTCTTTTTTTTTATACGCCCACATTTACATATTACAAAATAACAAAAAATCAAAATTTACCCAAACAAGGCCTTAACAGTTTCAAAATTACAGAAAAGACCCCCCCAAAATACAAAATTGCAGGAAAGCCTTCTGGGATCACTTCGACAAGTGGCGGCGCGTGGACCTCACGCACCACCATCACTGGCGGCGCGTGGGTTCACGCGCCGCCGCCGATGAAGACCAGCAACCTGGTGGATCGGGATCGTCTCCTTCTTCTCTTCCCGTCCGTACCAGCGGTGCATCTCCCAGTCACCTGCACAAGAAGCAAAAACACAAACACAACAAATGGCAGTTGATTTTAATCTTTTTTTTCTTTGCAGATCTGCTCTCGGGTCTGTTTTTGATCTGCTTTGCTGCAGATCGGTTTACTTGTTCTTCATCTTCTCCTCTGTCCCATGTACTGGCGACGAGGGGTGCTGGAGGCCGGAGCAGCGGGTTGCACCTCGGTGGGCGCTGGGTTTCATCTTCTTCTCCTTTGCTTCGGGTGCCAGAAAATTTTGCATGTAAAATTAAACACTTACTTCTTTTTGTCCTTTTTTATTTTTATAATTCAATAATATAAATAAATAAAAAGAACAACAACACACACACACTTTTTATTATTATTTTCTTTTTTTTTATACGCCCACATTTACATATTACAAAATAACAAAAAATCAAAATTTACCCAAACAAGGCCTTAACAGTTTCAAAATTACAGAAAAGACCCCCCCAAAATACAGAATTGCAGGAAAGCCTTCCGGGATCACTTCGACAAGTGGCGGCGCGTGGACCTCACGCACCCCCATCACTGGCGGCGCGTGGGTTCACGCGCCGCCGCCAATGAAGACCAGCAACCTGGTGGATCGGGATCGTCTCCTTCTTCTCTTTCCGCCGTAGCCTTTTTTGGAGGAGAAGTGAGAGCGGTTCTGTGTGCAGGCGGCTGTGCAAGGGTTGAGGAGGAAGAAAATTAAAACTGGGGAGCGGCTCAGGGAGCCCAAAAATGAAAACCAGCGGGGGGGCGGCTGATATGAAGGAAAGAGTTTTTTTAGGGTTAGGTTTTCTGTGTTTTTTTTTTTCCTTTGCAAGGTCAAAATTGCTCCCCTTACAAAATGAACCCCCCATAACTTTGAGTTAAAAGCTGTTATTTATAGGCAAAATATTTTTTCTAGCTTCCAAATTGGTCCCTCAATTTTTCAATCAATTCACTTGGTAAAAAATTAAATTTGGTTTTAAAATTTCAATCTTTTCAATTAAGTCCAAATTAGGCTCCCAAACTTAATTTTTCACCAATTAAGCCCCAAATAAAATTATTTTGACTCATTTAAAGTATAATTAAGTCCTTGCACTTAATTAAATCCTTCAATTGGACCCAAATTAATTCTTAAACATAATTAAAATTTAATTTGACCTTCGAATATACATTTAATTTGACCTTCGATTTTTGCCTATTTTTGCAGTCTTTTTTTATCGGCTTTCTCCGCAGTGTCAGCCTTTATTCTATTTTTTTATTTTTTTATTTTGAAAAAAAAGTGAAATTTGGGGAATAATCCAAAATTGGGTTATGACAACATACACAAAAAGTTCAATGATAGCAGGTGTATCTTAGCTGAATAGCAGGCAAGGAATAAAATGCAGATTATCATTAACAGCTGATGATTCTCTCTCAATTTGAGACCCCAAAATATTCAACAAGCAAGGTTTTGACGCACAAAGTAAGTAGGAAACCCAGTATTTAATTGAAGGCTACTAGGAAACCTAGGTTCTAGTCTTGTCAGAGATTCACGGGTAAGGGACTGGTTGTGGTTAGGGAAGGTATTAGCACCCCTAATGTACCCTACCTGAGGTAAGCTGCTTCATGGACTTAATGTGTTAAAAAAGTTTTAAAAATTCTGTTCTTTCATCGAATTTTAGAAATACGACTTATATGTAAGTTCATAATTCTTTATCCGTGAGCAAATCAAATATTAAATTCTTCTTTATTCTTGCAATTTTATCATAAAAAAAACATACATAAATAAATAAATGAAAATCCAAACACACACTCACTTTTACTACATATTTTTTTGTTTTTTCTTTTCTTTTCTTTTCTTTTACATCCACATTTACAAAGTAAAAATTATAAAAAAGTAAAAAATAAACAAATATTACATTAAACAAACTTAAAGTTGCAAAAAAACAACCCCTCAAACAGAATCAGGAACAGTGTAGCAAGCGTCGCCATGAGAAAAACCCAGCAACAGGGGGGATCTGGATCGACTTCTTCCCCTCTTATTTTCCTCGCCGGCGGTGACAACCATGACCTGCAAAACAACAGAAAACGCAACCAAGGGAGTTGATTTTGATTTTGTTTCACTGATTTCAGATCTACCTCTGTCCATACAACTCCCTTTCTTTTCAGGCGCTCGGCGGTGTGATTGAAGGGCTGCTGGCGACTGGGTCTTTGTCATGCCTGTGCAGCTGGTGGTGGTTGGCGAGATCTGCAGAGAGGGAACGCTGGAGGTGGATGTTCTTGGTGGCCGAGAGGACAACATATTCTACACGCGTCGCCGACAGACCAGACGTGTGGAGGATAGGCGGCTTCCCTCCTCCTACTTCATTTCTGCACCGGCGGTGTCGTCCACCGTTGCCTTGGTTGGGAGATTGGTGCGCTATGGTGGGGTCTGTCGATGGAGACCAGTCTTGGCTGACTAGCCGGTTGATAGAGAGGAAAAGGCTGATGAAGACCGCAGCTGGGGGGAGAAGGGTGATGACCGGCTTGATGTGCTGTCAAAGAGAAAGGGAGAGCAGTGGCTTGTTCTGTGGCCGACTGTTGTGTCTAGTGAGGGGAGGAAGGTCGGCTGTCGCTAGTTGAGGGAGGGAAAAAAAATCAAAAGGGGAGGTGGGGGGCTGGCAGCTCCTTTTCAGTGAGGGAGAAGAAAAGTTCAGCCTTTTTTAGGGTTTTTTCATTTTTTGTGTTGCCTCCCCAAATTGTAAAATTGCCCCCCCTTTTATTTGAGTTTTAGACCTCTATTTATAGGTAAAATATTGCCTGGGCCTCAAAATTCATCCCTCAACTTTTTGTTTTTTGTAAAATGTTGATTTTTCTTGTTTTTTTCTTGTGTTTTTTTAAAACGAGCAATATCAACGTCGATTCAATTAGGAAAATCAATGATCTTAAAAATGACGCGTGAAAAGTCGAACACTTTCGAAAAACCTTTGAAAATTTAAATTCTTTTATAGACGACGTCGAAAATGCTAAAAACAATGCAAATATATTAAAAACATATTTTTTGGATTTTCGTTGTTTTTTCGCTATTTTTAGATTTTTAAAAATTTTTATCAAATAGATGGGTCAAAAATTAGGTAACAAAAAATGCCCCCTTTTTACAATGCTTACGAAGCAAAACTCAATATTTTGCATAGTAAGCTTTGTAAAGAAAACAAAAGGAAAATGATCTCATTATTTTGGGCAACATGCCCCTTTTGAAGAAAAGTGGCCTATTTTTAGGGGCGACCAACCCACACAGTCACACTGATCTATTTCACGGGCGACCTGCCCATACATACTCAAAGTGGTCTATTTTCAGGGGCGACCAGCCCGCATACTCACACTGGTCTATTTTCACGGGCGACCTGCCCACACATACTCACACCGGTCTATTTTCACAGGCGATCTGCCCACATACTCACACTGGTCTATTTTTACGGGCGACCTACCCTTTTGATTGGGTTTACTTGAGATCCCATCTGGTGATCTAACAAGAACAAAAATCGGTGTGTAGCTTGGTCAACTTGAAGTCTCATCAAGCGATTCCCCTTAACCAAAGCGAAATTCTGCATGGTTAGGCTAAACTGAGATCCCTTCGCCGATCCCCTTTAACCAAAACCAAAATCCTTTGTTAGGCTAAACTAAGATCCCTTCACTGATCCCTTTTAACTAGAACCATAATCCTATGAGGTTAGGATAAACTAAGATCCCTTCGCCGATCCCCTTTAACCAGAACCAAAATCCTGTGTGGTTAGGATAAACTGAGATTCCTTTCGCCAATCCCTTTTAACCAGAACCAAAATCCTGTGTGGTTAGGCTAAATTGAGATTCCTTTCACCAATCCCCTTTAACCAGAACCAAAATTTGTGTTGCTAGGATAAACTGAGATCCCTTCGCCGATCCCCTTTAACCAAAACCAAAATCCTGTGTGGTTAGGATAAACTGAGATTCCTTTCGCCAATCCCTTTTAACTAGAACCAAAATCCTGTGTGGTTAGGATAAACTAAGATCCCTTTGCCGATCCCCTTTAATCAGGACCATAATCCAATGAGGTTAGGCTGAACCGAGACCCCTTCGCTGATCCCTTTCAACCAAAACCAAAATCCTTTGTACTTAGGCTAAACTGAGATCCCTTCGCCAATCCCTTTCAATCGGAACCAAAATCCTTTGTAGTTAGGCTAAACTAAGATCCCTTCGCCGATCCCCTTTAACTAGAACCAAAGTCTTTGTGTGGTTAAGCTAAACTGAGATCCCTTTGCCGATCCCCTTTAACGAGAACCAAAATCTGTGTAGTTAGACTGAACTGAGATCTCTTTGCCGATCCCCTTCAATCGGAACCAAAATCCTTTGCAATTAGGCTAAACTGAGATCCCTTCGCCGATCCCCTTTAACCAAAACCAAAGTCTTTGTATGGTTAAGCTAAACTGATATCCCTTTGTCGATCCCTTTAACGAGAACCAAAATCTATGTGGTTAGGCTAAACTGAGATCCCTTCGCTGATCCCCTTCAACCATAACCAAAATCCTTTGCAGTTAGGCTAAAATGAGATCCCTTCGCCGATCCCTTTTAACCATAACCAAAGTTTGTGTGTGATTAGGCTAAACTGAGATCCCTTCGTCAATCCTTTTTAACCGTAACCAAAATATATGTGTTTTGGCTAAACTGAGATCTCTTCGCCGATCCCCTTTATCCATAACCAAAATCTTTGTGCAGCTTGGTCAACCTGAAATCCCATCTAGAGACTCCCTTCAACCAAAGCTAAATCTTCATGGTGGTTGACCTGAGATTCCTTCTGGCAATCTCTTTTAACAAAAAAAAATGTTTCTTCTTCAAGATGATTGGGTTCGATTTGAAGACTCTTCCTCGTTGATCTACTTATTTCTTTGAGATTTCCCTAATGCTAGGGTTTATCTCATCTTCCTCCCGTTCCAGGGTCAAAACCATGATTCTTCGTTGTTCTTCAAATCAATAATTCTTTCTTTGTCCCCAATCTTGCTGGACTAACGAGAATTTTTCCTACGACAAATAAAAAATATATGCAATGCTTTGACATTAGATGACATGCATGCATCCTTACCTAATTTGAAATATAGGTCCCCCCCTCTTCAATGTTCCATCATCACAGGGTGCCTTCGTTTGTTATTCAAAGTTTTCTTTATGCTTTCAATGCACTGATTTATTTATGTGCTAGCCTTCCACTTAGATGTAAATGCAGTGCCTATCGTGGGTCGTCCATGACGATTACTGCTCTCATTGCTTCTCAAGCTTTGACCATGCTTCCATGTGTGATGTAGCTTGATTCCATGAATGAGCTTATCTCCTGGATTCTTCTGAGAATTGTTCTTTGATTAAATATGTGCATCGTGCCAAATGCCCATTAAAATTATCAATCATTCATGAATTTGCCTATAGTTGAAACAATACTCTTTAAGTACCTGTTATCATCAGCCTTCTTGGAAATCATCCAGTCATCCAGACATGCATTTCATGACTTGCAGTACAAAGGCTCATGGTTGTATGCTCAGTGTTCTTCTCAATAGATTCCCTTCAACTCTTCTAATCAGATTGTGAAAAGAAATGTCTCAGCCTCATCAATGATGTTGTTTTTATCACACATACTCATGCGGTGAAGTGCTCATCTGGCTTCAAAACAAATTGTTCCATAGTTAGTCTTTGAGGTGGGTGCCTTTCCGATGTTCATTTAATGCAGTTGTGTGATAACGTCTGTCGATAACCATGTTTCAAAGGAAGACAATATGAGACTGTCCTTCAAGTGCAGCATTGTTCCACAATTAGTCTTGGTGGTGTACATCTTTTCGCCATTCAATTACATTCATTCATGTATCCTCATTGATCGCTAGCCATGTTTCAAAAGATGATGATATGAAAGTATCCTTTAGGTACATCCTTGTTTCTCCATTGTCGACAGGGTTCACTAGAGCATGAACTATTTTGAAACGACATTGCCCCCAATATGATCTGAATGTGCTCGTTCATTAATTATCTTTCTTTGAACATCATTGTCTTCAGTTCACTGATTCATCATTTAATCATCTTTCATTGCCTCATAGCTGATCTGAATACTACTTGTTTTTCCTTTTCAAGGTCCATTGTATTGCCCCCAGCTGCTCAATTTTTCAAGGAGTGCCGAGGACTTCAATGTCATTTCTATCAAGGATTTCAGAGACTCAACCAATGTTCTTTTGTGTCCGATAATCTTCCTTGTTTTGGAATCAACTCTCATATTTCAACGATTATGTCTGTTCAAAGTCTAGTTTGTTGAAATGAAATCAGAGATGTCCTTTTTTAGAAAGACCTTTTGAAAATCAAGCTTTTTGATCAAAGACCCAACACATGTTATTCGAAATACACAGTCCTTTGATTGTCATGCATTTTGAAAACAGAAATTGACCTGTTGTAAGACTAAAATGACTTTCTCCTTCTTTTTTTTTTTCATGGGTCTTTGTATCCATTTTTAGACTCTAATTTTGGTTATATCTTTTGATGGTCTGTGATGAGGTGACTGACATGATCAAAAGATTGATGTCTTCTCCCAAGTGTAGGAGTATCAAAGTAATAAATAACCCGGCAAGAACGGGGTCGAACCACAGGGAGGTTAATTGTATAAATTATAAAAAAAATATAATACACAACAACAATAATAACAACAATAGTAATAGTAGTAGTAGTTGATTAGTACTTAAAAGTGCATGTTTATCAAGGTTTTATATCATCATTTTGCACTTGAAGTATCAATAACTCCTTAACTAAAGCATGTTTTATAATAACAAGTTTGATACTATAAGATACCTTAATTTATGGTAAATGCTCATCTTAAATGCAGGCCTATCACATAAATAAAAGGATTGATTGATGAGTTTAAGTATTGAAAGTGAAAGGACAAAGAGATGGCCAAACTTAGAAAAGAGATGCCGATGCAGTCCAAACCGGAACACTGCTCGGTAATTGGATCATATCTGGAGCTCCAGATCTCGGATTTAGGTCCATTTTATATGGATGGAAAGGTAAGACAAAGGCCTACAACTTTCATGGGAGCCCAAGATTTAAAAAGGCTGTTTTGAAGTCCAAACTGAAGGAACAACGAAGAAGTTCGAAGCTGTCCTGCAGCCCAGACACTATTTAGTGTTCAGCCCATATCTTGAGTTCTAGAAGTCCAAATGACCTCATCTTTTTTTTGTTGGAAAGCTGAGACAATTTCCTAGAACATTCCTGAGGATTCTGGGCAAATTATGATGTTAGCAATGACGTCTTGTTCAGACAAGAAGATAAGGATTGTCACCAAGTCAAGATGTGGCCACCCACTCATCAATTAATTAACAAATCAATAGTTCCAAATTTTGGCCTATAAAAGGAGGCACTTACCATGTATTGAGGCATCTTGGTTTCCAGATCAAGATCATGCTCTTGCTTTCTCTCTTTGTATTGCTTATGTTTTGCTTTCATTAATATCAAGTTTATGCACTTAATTTCCTTTCCTTTACTTAGTTAACTTCTTTCTCATTTATGTTCTTATCTTGTTCATCTATGTTTCTTTCTTTCATTATGTTTAGCTAAGTTAATTATGTCAAGGTGAAAAGGGTACACTAATGGTGTAAGAATAAGTATAATATAAACTTAACATGGACCTTAACGTTGGATACTAACATGTTTTATATGTGTTATCTTGTTCACTTTTAATACTTTGCTTGTTAAATGGTTAATCTAGATTTATGTTGTATACACTTGGTACAACAAATACTTGGTACTTTCATAGCCCATACTGTATGGTATAACCGACACCTGAGCTATGAAAGGGACTTGATTTGTTGTTAACATAAGTTATAATCATGAATGCCTGCCAACATTTACAAGTATTAGCATTATTCGAATAAGATAACTAATGTAATCATGTTAACAGTTTATAATCTGATTGGAACCTCTTTTATGTGTGGTTTCCAATTGAGTAATAAGAGTTTATACTATACTTGTTTGAAGTACCATTAGTGGATCCTCTAACCTTGACATTTATTTTTATCATTGTTTAATCCTTACATTAATCTTTCAACTCAAAGTTCTCATTAATTTCTTCCCTCTTTTCTTTATTATTGTTGTTGTTGTTATTATTATTATTATTATTATTATCTGTTCATAAACTCAGTATATAGGCTGGAAACCTGTGACCCGATCTTTTAGATCATTCTCAGGTATAACAACGCCACGTACTGAGTATTATTATTATTATTACTATTACTAGTACTACTATTGTTATTGTTGCGTTGTTATTTATAATTTATACAATTAACCTCTCTGTGGTTCGACCCCGGTCTTGCCGGGTTATTTATTACTTCGACACTCCTGCACTTGGGAAAAGACATCAAGCTTTTGGTCGTGTCAAGTTTTTGGCGCCGTTGCCGGGGAGGTAAATTCTTGTAAAAATTATAATATTTAATTTATTTTCTCTTTTCACTTTTCATTTTATCTAACTTTTTTTTTCTTTGTTTTGTTTTGTTTCTTTTTCTTCTATTTTCTTTTCTTCCTTTTATTCTCTTTTTACACATGCATGCGAGTTTGGTCACGTACATTAAGTGGTCGACTTTGTAAGGTATCCTCATCATTTTCAGAAAATATGGCCGAAGAAGATAATCAATCGCTTCATAATGAGAATAATGAGAATAACCGTATGAGAACACTTAGAGACCACATGAATCCCACAAGAACAAGTGCACCCTCATGCATAGTTTTCCCTCCTGATGCATCTCATTTTAATTTTAAGCCAGGCATTATTCAACTTTTACCATCTTTTCATGGCTTAGACTTAGAAAATCCATACTTGCATTTAAGGGAATTTGAGGAGGTCTGTAATACATATAATGACTCAAATTGTAGCATGAACACCATTCGATTAAAGCTTTTTCCTTTTTCATTAAAAGATAAAGCTAAAACATGGCTACAAAATTTGAGACCAGGATCTATTCGTGTTTGGGATGAAATGCAACAACAATTTTTAAAGAAGTTTTTTCCGTCTCACAAAACAAACTCTTTCAAAAGACAAATTATCACTTTCACTCAAAAACCAGGAGAAACATTTTACCAATGTTGGGATAGGTATCGAGATTTGCTTAATACTTGCCCACATCATGGTTTTGAAACATGGAGATTGGTTTCACATTTTTATGAAGGTTTAACACCTAGAGATATGCAAATGGTTGAATTGATGTGCAATGGAACTTTCGAAGATAAAGACCCTAATGAAGCAATGGAGTACCTAGACTTGCTAGCCGAAAATGCTTAAAATTGGGACACCACAGGTACTTATGAGGCACCAAGTAAAACTCAACCTCATACATCTAGTGGAGGTATGCACAACCTTAGGGAAGATCATGACCTCCAAGCCAAGTTTGCATCTTTAGCTAGAAAAGTCGAAGCACTTGAATTGAAAAGGAGTGGTCAATTAAAATCTGTTCAAGACATTGTGTGTCAAATCTGTGAAACCAATGAACATTCAACAAATGATTGTCCAACTTTGCCTTCTTTTAAGGAATGCCTCCATGAACAAGCCCATGCTTTAAACAGTTTCCAAAGACCCAACCATAACCCATACTCACAAACGTACAACCCTGGTTGGAGAAATCACCCAAATTTCAGTTGGAAGAGTGATAGAAACAATGCACAAACTTCACAGCCACCGTTTCAAGCACATCATAATTTTCAAAATTCTCATAGATATGCACCTCCTTATGCTCCACCTCCTAGAAGAAATTTTGAGGAAACATTGCATGCATTCATTGAAAAGCAGGAGACAATCAACACTCAACTTGCTCAAAACATGACAGATTTTAAAGATGCTCTTGCAAAATTAACATCTGCTCTCAGTTTCCAAGAGAAAGGTAAGTTTCCATCTCAACCACATCAAAATCCAAAAGGGCAATACAATGTAAATGCGAGTAGTTCTGGAAGCCAACACATGGATCAAGTCAAATCAGTCATCACTCTTCGTAGTGGTAAGGTTATTGAAAAACCCATTCTTAAACCTTGTGAGAAAGATGATGAGTCTATCTCTGAGGGTAAGGAATGGGTTGAACCTGAACATTGCAAAGAGAAGGTTGATTCCCCGCCAGCACTTCCATTTCCTCATGCCATGACCAAACAAAGGAAAGTCAATCACAACTCTGAAATCTTTGAAATTTTCAAACATGTAAGGATCAATATACCTTTGTTGGATGCTATTAAACAGGTTCCTTCCTATGCTAAATTTTTGAAAGATTTGTGCACTGTGAAGAGAAAACTGAATGTGAAAAAGAAAGCCTTTTTAGCCGAACAAGTAAGTGCCATTCTTCAGAACAATAATGCTTTGAAATATAAAGACCCTGGTTGTCCTACAATTTCTTGCTTTATTGGAGAACATAAAATTGAAAGAGCCTTACTTGATCTTGGAGCTAGTGTGAATTTACTTCCATATTCAGTCTTTCAAAGTCTCAATCTAGGTGAGTTAAAACCAACCTCTGTAACTCTTTTACTTGCCGATAGATCTGTAAAAGTGCCTAGAGGAATAGTTGAGGATGTGTTAGTACAAGTTGATAAATTCATTTATCCTGTGGATTTTGTTGTCTTGGATACACAACCTGTTGAAGCATGTAATTCAATTCCTGTCATTTTAGGACGTCCATTTCTTGCCACTTCTAATGCATTGATTAATTGTAGGAATGGACTGATGAAGCTATCATTTGGAAACATGACATTGGAGATGAATATTTTCAACATTTACAAGCAACCTGGAGATGATAATGATTTACAGGAAGTGGACTTTATTGAAAAATTAGTTCATGATCAATTTCAAACCACTTCCAGTGAAACTGAGATTGATGAATCTGATGATTTGCAAATGGTCTACTTTCAGGAATCAAAGGCATGCAATTGGAGACCATACCTTCAAGTGTTCAACCACCAAAACCTGAATTGAAGCCGTTACCATTTAATCTCAAATACTCATTTTTGGGAGAAAATGAAACTTTTCCGGTAATAATCTCTTCCAAACTTAATGCACATCAAGAAGGTAAGTTATTACAGATTTTGAAAATGCACAAAAATGCATTAGGATGGACCATAGCTGACATAAAAGGAATTAGCCCTTTGATTTGCACACACAGGATTTATTTGGAGGAAAATGCTAAACCCTTTAGAGAAATGCAACGAAGGCTTAATCCTAATATGAAAGAAGTAGTGAAAAATGAAGTCATTAAGCTTCTAGATAATGGAATCATTTATCCTATTTCTGACAGCAAATGGGTAAGTCCTACCCAAGTTGTACCCAAAAAGTCTGGAGTCACTGTGATAACGAATGAGAAAAATGAGTTAATTCCAACTAGGACTGTTACTGGTTGGCGCATGTGCATTGACTATAGGAAACTTAATTCTATGACTAGAAAAGATCATTTCCCTTTACCTTTCATGGATCAAATCCTAGAAAGAGTTACAGGTCATGAATTTTATTGTTTCTTAGATGGCTATTCAGGTTACAATCAAATTAAAATTGCATTGGAAGATCAAGAGAAGACTACTTTCACATGTCCATTTGGTACTTTTGCATATCGAAGGATGCCTTTTGGATTATGTAATGCACCAGCCACGTTTCAAAGATGCATGCTTAGCATATTCAGTGATATGGTTGAACGTTTTCTTGAAATTTTTATGGATGATTTTTCTGTTTTTGGTGATTCATTTGATGATTGTTTGACTAACTTAGAAAAGGTTTTAAGCAGGTGTGAAGAGAAGAATCTTGTATTGAATTGGGAAAAATGTCATTTTATGGTAACAAACGACATTGTACTTGGTCACATTGTTTCATCGAAAGGAATTGAGATTGACAAATCTAAAATCGAGTTAATTGCCAACTTACCAACACCAAAATCTGTTAAAGATGTTAGATCATTCTTAGGACATGCTGGTTTTTACAGAAGGTTCATCAAAGATTTTAGTGTAATATCTATGCCCTTGAGTAACCTTCTAACAAAGGATAATATTTTTGAATGGACTGAACATTGTGAAGAAGCCTTTGTTAAACTTAAAAACTTGCTTACTTCTGCTCCTGTCATTCAACCTCCTGATTGGTCATTACCTTTTGAAATAATGTGTGACGCTAGTGATTATGCCGTGGGTGCTGTCTTGGGACAAAGAAAAGATAAGAAACCTTATGTGATTTACTATGCAAGTAAAACTTTAAATAGTGCTCAAATGAATTACACCACCACTGAAAAAAAATTACTTTCAGTAGTATTTGCTTGTGATAAATTCAGATCTTATCTTGTTGGCTCACCTGTTGTTGTTTTTAGTGATCATGCAACATTGAAATATCTTCTTTCTAAGAAAGATTCTAAGGCTAGATTGGTGCGGTGGATTTTGTTACTTCAAGAATTTGATATCACAATCAAAGACAAGAAAGGCACCGAAAATGTTGTTGCAGATCATTTGTCAAGATTGACAACAGATTCAAAATCTGATATCACACCAATCGATGACTACTTTCCCGATGAATCTTTATTTTCCGTTTCTACGATGCCTTGGTTTGCTAATATTGTTAATTTTTTTGTTTCAGGACAATTGCCAGCTCATTGGAGTACCCAAGACAAAAGAAAGTTCTTGAACGAAGTGAAGAACTTTTATTGGGATGACCATTATTTATTCAAATATTGTCCTGATCAAATATTTCGAAGATGCATTCCTGACAATGAGGTAAGTACTGTCATTAAATTTTGTCATTCTGAGGCATGTGGGGGTCATTTCTCATCAAGAAAGACAACTGCAAAAATCTTACAAAGTGGATTTTATTGGCCCACCATGTTCAAAGACTCACATGCATTCTGCAAGACTTGTGAAAATTGTCAAAAATTGGGATCTATTTCAAAACGCCACATGATGCCTTTAAATCCTATTCTTGTCATTGAGATCTTTGACTGTTGGGGTATAGATTTCATGGGTCCATTTCCTCCATCATTTGGTTTCGTGTACATATTAGTCGCAGTAGATTATGTTTCAAAATGGATAGAGGCAATTCCAAGTCGAAACAATGATCACAAAACAGTGATAAAGTTTTTGAAAGACAATATTTTGAGTCGATTTGGAATCCCTCGAGCCATGATAAGTGATGGTGGAACACATTTCTGCAACAAGCCATTTGATTCTTTAATGAAGAAATATAGAATCACACACAAAGTTGCCACCCCTTATCACCCTCAGACAAGTGGACAAGTAGAGCTTGCTAATAGGGAGATCAAACAGATCTTGGAGAAAACGGTGAACCCTAATCGGAAAGACTGGTCTTTAAGACTTAATGATGCACTTTGGGCTTATCGAACTGCATATAAAACATCATTAGGTATGTCACCTTATAGACTAGTCTATGGAAAACCTTGTCACTTGCCTGTGGAAATTGAACATAAAGCTTATTGGGCTATTAAAGCTTTCAATTCAAACACTGATGATGCTAGTCAGCTGCGAAAATTGCAAATAAATGAGCTTGAGGAAATTAGAAATGATGCATATGACAATTCAAGAATTCATAAAGCAAGACTCAAAGAGTTTCATGACAAGAAAATACTGAGAAAAAATTCAATGTTGGTCAAAAAGTCTTGCTTTATAATTCTCGACTCCATTTATTTCCTGGAAACTAAGATCAAGATGGAGCGGTCCTTTTATTGTGAAACATGTGTATCCATATAGGGCTTGTGATATTGAGAATCCAAAGAATGGCAATGTTTTCAAGGTAAATGGGCATCAGTTGAAAGTTTATTTTGATAATTTTTAAGTTGAAAATGACTCTACTGAATTGAGTGATCCTGTATATAAAGATTGATTCTTTTTCTCACATTGTTTTGTGTTTGTTTTGGTGTATCTTTTGTTTTGCTAGTTTCTCTCACCTCGGTCAAATGGCGGATAACGGTACTCCGTGACTCTTAAGTCGGTTCTTTTAGTTTCCCATGATAACTGATATTTGTGTATATAATTGTGCAATTCTCTGCTCTTTCTTCTTTCTTTGAATCTCCCATCCAATTCTCATTTGAAAATGGACACCACTCTTGAAAAATTGAAAAAGTATTTTCCTGCTCTGCCTCAGAATGCGATTACAAAAATTTACCGTGCTAGGTGTGAAAGATTGAGGTTGTTAATGAATCATGGAATTCCTGAAGATATTCGTTGGCTGATTGAAGCAAAGGTCCGATTATCAGGTGAGTCCTCCAATTCTTTCATTTCACACATGCCTGGAACAGGTAAAAGCACTTTTGCAAAGAAACGTTGTGCAAAACGACTGAAAGTCTGTCACAGATGTGCCAGATGGACTTGTAATGCGACATGTCGTTCTTTAGGAATGGTATCTGTAAACCGTGAAGATAAAATACAATTCATTAAGGATGGCCTGAGTAAAGGGTCTTTAGATAATCTTTTAGTGACCCTTGAGACGCATCCTAGTGGAGATGTGCATCGTGTAATTCATGATTTATGGCCACAATTCCATAAAGAACATGATCGACTTAGTCTTGGGAATCTGACTAAAAAAGACCCTGTTTGCCAGTTTTTAAGAAAACTGGATGGGAAGCCTATCCCCGACCCATAGAGGGCGTTTACGCCGTTCTTGGATGTAAAACCAAGGGAAGATGTGAGCCACAATCACAACTACCTGTACATACATGCTTTGTCAAAATAAATAAATACAGAGAGAGAGTGTGAGACTACAGCTGGCCTACATGTAGGTGGTATGATTGCATTTTCACTTTTTCATCTATAAATTCTTCTCTTCCTTCCCTTCATTTCTACTCATCCCATACAACTATAGAAGTGTGTAGAAATGGCAGGTTCCTCAAGTCATCACATAAGAAATATTTGTGTTTTCGGTGGATCCAGCCCTGGGAAAGAAAAAGAGTTTTTAGAATCAGCAAATCATCTTGGTCAAGTACTAGCTGAGAGAAAGATTCATTTAGTGTATGAGGGAGGCAGCCTTGGGTTAATGGGAGGTGTTTCAATGGCTGCATTTTTAGGAGGCAGTCAAGTTTTGGGGGTTGTCCCCAAAGCTTTAGCAAATGGGGACATCATTGGAAAAACAATTGGAGAGGAACTACAGGTCCCAACAATGTCTGACCGACTGAATACCATGTTTACCCATGCTGATGCCTTCATTGCCTTACCAGGTGGTCTGGGCACATTGGAAGAGATCTTTCATATTTCATCTTGGGCCCAACTGCACATTCACCATAAACCTATAGGTTTGTTAAATGTTAATGGTTTTTATGATAAGTTGTTATCTTTCCTTGATCAAGCTGTGGAACAGGAATTTTTAACATCTTCGGCACGACAAATCATAATCTCTGCTGCTACTGCTGAACAATTGATTGACCAACTACAATCTTTAATCCCTGTCATTGATCCTTGCATGAGTCGCCTAGATTGGTCAGCTAAGGAAAGCCGTAAAAAGCTTAGATTAGATTTGAGCCTTCATCTGTGAAACCTTGTGTCTTTTGTGTTATTAATAGCATATTATTTTGTTTTGTTACTTCTTATATTTGTTTAAGTGTGTTTCAGGTTTGTCATTCTTCGCTGTTTCAGGTGATGTCTTCTATACTCTATCTTTCTACCTTAGGACATTGAGGACAATGTCTCGTTTTGGTTGGGGGGAGAGGGTAGTAGTTTAAAAAAAAAAAAAAAAACTAACCGACTAACTGTTGTTGTTTTTTTTTAAAAAAAACCATTTGGCAAAACTGTTATTACTAGGATGGCAGAGTAAAGAGGTATTCTTGAGACGCATCGTAGTAAAAATTTTCTAATGGTTATTTGCAATATTCATAACAAGGCCTATTAGAATACTTCTTGAAATATTCAGGTTTACAAACTCTCACATTGTTATCACTTGATTCTGCTCATATACTCATTTAACAAGTATTATTAAACCTTCATTTTCACACACACACTTTAACATATGATTGTGGGTTGCACATTGGATTATTACATTATTTATGTTCTTTTGTTAAAGGTAACAACTAAGGGAAAGGGATAGTATATAATTTGCAAAAAAAAATAAAAAATAAAAAATAAAAAAATATTGATAATATTGATGATAATAAAAACGTAGATAAGTTTGGTTTCGTAGCCTCCCTAACCTAAGCAATTAAGCCCGAATGGGTGTTTTAACACCTAATACCCTAAAGTCAACTGACTTGGGAGCTATTGGCCCAAAGCTTGTTACATGGGTTAAGGAGAAAAGCTTAAGGGAATCAAACATTGCACTATCTACGTATCAGTATCTACAACCCGAGTTGTTAAGCTCGTAGGGGTGTCTCAACACCTAATGCCCTAAGACCAACTGGTCTGGGAGTCATTAGCCTAAAACTCGTTACATGGGTTAAAGATACATTATGTTTTAAGTTGTATGTGTATATAAATAAATAAATAAAAAAGAAGAAAAAAAAAAGTAATAATAATAATAATCCCAACCCAAGGAAGTTCACCTTAAACATTTGAACATTATATTGTTTTCTTCCAACAAAAGCCCCATCATCTATGTTTTCATTTATTGATCACATAAAAAGAAGGTTTATTAATATCTTGTTTAAGAAGTATGAAGCAGTCATATAAATTTAATGAGAGTTTGTTTATCTGGATAGATTAATAGAAGTTGAATGATGAATGCCTTGCTTTGTGATACTTGCAAATTGTTTCTCTATTTTAACACTTTAGATTACTAGGGACTAGTAATAAGCTGGTTGGGGGGTGTGATTAGTACTTAAAAGTGCATGTTTATCAAGGTTTTATATCATCATTTTGCACTTGAAGTATCAATAACTCCTTAACTAAAGCATGTTTTATAATAACAAGTTTGATACTATAAGATACCTTAATTTATGGTAAATGCTCATCTTAAATGCAGGCCTATCACATAAATAAAAGGATTGATTGATGAGTTTAAGTATTGAAAGTGAAAGGTCAAAGAGATGGCCAAACTTAGAAAAGAGATGCCGGTGCAGTCCAAACCGGAACACTGCTCGGTAATTGGATCATATCTGGAGCTCCAGATCTCGGATTTAGGTCCATTTTATATGGATGGAAAGGTAAGACAAAGGCCTACAACTTTCATGGAGCCCAAGATTTAAAAAGGCTGTTTTGAAGTCCAAACTGAAGGAACAACGAAGAAGTCCGAAGCTGTCCTGCAGCCCAGACACTATTTAGTGTTCAGCCCATATCTTGAGTTCTAGAAGTCCAAATGACCTCATCTTTTTTTGTTGGAAAGCTGAGACAATTTCCTAGAACATTCCTGAGGATTCTGGGC
Source organism: Populus tomentosa (assembly GCA_018804465.1). Lineage (NCBI taxonomy): Eukaryota > Viridiplantae > Streptophyta > Magnoliopsida > Malpighiales > Salicaceae > Populus > Populus tomentosa. The sequence goes on along the minus strand of CM031998.1, from coordinate 11,175,485 downwards.
AAATTATGATGTTAGCAATGACATCTTGTTCAGACAAGAAGATAAGGATTATCACCAAGTCAAGATGTGGCCACCCACTCATCAATTAATTAACAAATCAATAGTTCCAAATTTTGGCCTATAAAAGGAGGCACTTACCATGTATTGAGGCATCTTGGTTTCCAGATCAAGATTATGCTCTTGCTTTCTCTCTTTGTATTGCTTATGTTTTGCTTTCATTAATATCAAGTTTATGCACTTAATTTCCTTTCCTTTACTTAGTTAACTTCTTTCTCATTTATGTTCTTATCTTGTTCATCTATGTTTCTTTCTTTCATTATGTTTAGCTAAGTTAATTATGTCAAGGTGAAAAGGGTACACTAATGGTGTAAGAATAAGTATAATATAAACTTAACATGGACCTTAACGTTGGATACTAACATGTTTTATATGTGTTATCTTGTTCACTTTTAATACTTTGCTTGTTAAATGGTTAATCTAGATTTATGTTGTATAACACTTGGTACAACAAATACTTGGTACTTTCATAGCCCATACTGTATGGTATAACCGACACCTGAGCTATGAAAGGGACTTGATTTGTTGTTAACATAAGTTATAATCATGAATGCCTGCCAACATTTACAAGTATTAGCTTTATTCGAATAAGATAACTAATGTAATCATGTTAACAATTTATAATCTGATTGGAACCTCCTTTATGTGTGGTTTCCAATTGAGTAATAAGAGTTTATACTATACTTGTTTGAAGTACCATTAGTGGATCCTCTAACCTTGACATTTATTTTTATCATTGTTTAATCCTTACGTTAATCTTTCAACTCAAAGTTCTCATTAATTTCTTCCCTCTCTTCTTTATTATTGTTGTTGTTGTTGTTGTTGTTGTTGTTATTATTATTATTATTATTATCTGTTCATAAACTCAGTATATAGGCTGGAAACCTGTGACCCGATCTTTTAGATCATTCTCAAGTATAACAACGCCACGTACTGAGTATTATTATTATTATTACTATTACTAGTACTACTATTGTTATTGTTGTGTTGTTATTTATAATTTATACAATTAACCTCTCTGTGGTTCGACCCCGGTCTTGCCGGGTTATTTATTACTTCGACACTCCTGCACTTGGGGAAAGACATCAAGCTTTTGGTCGTGTCAGTAGTAGTAGTAGTAATAATAATAATAATAATAACAATAAAGAAGAGGAAGAGGAAGAGGAAGAAGTTGATGAGAATTTTAATATGGAAGATCAATGTGAGAATTAAACAATAATAAAAACAAGTGTCAAGGTTAGAGGATCCACTAATGGTATTTCAAACAAGTATAGTATAAACTCTTATTACTCAACTGGAAACCACACACAAAGGAGGTTCCAATCGGATGATTTGTCATTAATAGCTCATTATAAATTATTAACATGATCATATTAATTATCTTATTTATGTAACACCAAACTTTTAAATATTGTCAGAAATTCATGATGCTAACTTATGTTAACAACAAATCAAGTTCCTTTCATAGCACAGGTGTATATCATACGGTTGGGCTATGAGAGTGCCAAGCATTTGTTGTACCAGGTGTTATACAACACAAATCTAGATTAACCATTTAACAAGCAAGGTATTAAGAATTAGTAAGATAAAAAGATAAGACATGTTAATATTAAACATTAAAGTCCATGTTGAGTTTACACTATACTTATTCTTACACCATTAGTGTAACATTTTCACCTTGACATAATAAACTTAGCTAAACATAATGAAGAAGAGAAACATAAATAAACAAAACAAGAACATAAATAAGATACAAGTTAACTAAGGAAAGGAAAGGAAATGAAAAGCATAAACAAGATATTAATGAAAGCAAAACTTAAGAATTACAAAAAACTATAAAGAGAGAGAGGAAGAGAAAGTTCTTGATCTGAACAATCAAGCCCCCAAATGCATAGCAAATGCCTCCTTTTATAGGCCAAAATTCAGAATTATTGATTTGATGACTAATTGTTGAATGGGTGACCAATTGACTTGGTAAAAATCCTTATCTTCTTGTCTAAATAAAACGAAAATGCTAGCATCAAAACTGGGTCCACTTGACACATGAAAGTTGTAGTAAATTGTCTTAGCTTTCCAGGAAAAAAAATGGAGGTCATTTGGACTTCTAGAACTCGAGATATGGGCTGAACACTGAACAGTGTCTGGGCTGCAGGACAGATTCAGACTTCTACGTTGTTGCTATAATTTGGACTTGAAAACGGCCTTCTTAGATCTTGGCCTCCATATGAAAGTTGTAGGCCTATGTCTTACTGAATCGGTGTAAACATTTGAGATCATTTGGACATCTAGAACTCAAGATATGACCCAATTACCAAACAGCGTTCCAGTTTGGACTGCACCAACATCTCTTTTCTAAGTTTGGCCCTCTCTTTGTCCTTTCAATTTCAATACTTGAACTCATCAATCAATCCTTTCATTTATGTGATAGGCCTAGATTTAAGATGAACATTTACCATATATTAAGGCATTTTAGAGTATCATACTTGTTATTATAAAACATGCTTTAGTTAAGGAGTTATTGATACTTCAAGTGCAAAATGATGATATAAAACCTTGATAAGCATGCACTTTTAAGTACTAATCACACCTCCCAACCAGCTTATTACTAGTCCCTAGTAATCAAAAGTGTTAAAATAGAGAAACAATTTGCAAGTTCCACAAAGCAAGGCATTCATCATTCAACTTCCATTAATCTATCTAGATAAACAAACTCTCATTAAATTTATATTCCTGCTTCATACTTCTTAAACAAGATATTAATAAACCTTCTTTTTATGTGCTCAATATATGAAAACATAGATGATGGGGCTTTTGTTGGAAGAAAACAATATTATGTTCAAATGTTTAAGGTGAACTTCCTTGGGTTGGGATTATTATTATTATTTTCTTTTTCTTTTCTTTTCTTTTCCTTTTTTTTTCTTTCTTTTTATTTATTTATATGCACATACAACTTAAAACACAATGTATCTTTAACCCATGTAACGATTTTTCAGCTAATGACTCCCAGACCAGTTGGTCTTAGGGCATTAGGTGTTGAGACACCCCTACGAGCTTAGTAACTCGAGTTGCAGATACTGATACGTAGATAAATGTTTGATTTCCTTAAGCTTTTCTCCTTAACTCATGTAACAAGCTTTGGGCCAATAGCTCCCAAGTCAGTTGACTTTAGGGTATTAGGTGTTAAAACACCCCTTCGGGCTTAATCGTTTAGGTTAGGGAGGCTACGAAACCAAACTTATCTACGTTTTTATTATCATCAATATTATCATATTTTTTTTGCAAATTATATACTATCACTTTCCCTTAGTTGTTACCTTCAACAAAAGAACATAGATAATGTAATAATCCAACGTGTAACCCACAATCATATGTTAAAGTGTGTGTGTGTGAAAATGAAGGTTTAAGAATACTTGTTAAATGAGTATATGAAGCAGAATCAAGTGATAACAATGCGAGAGTTTGTAAACCTGAATATTTCAAGAAGTATTATGATAGACCTTGGTAATGATACTTACTAAGATGCATCTCAAGCGTCAATAAAATTTCCTCCTTACTCTGCCATCCTAATAAGGATACTTACTAAGATGCGTCTTAAGAGTTAATAAAACTGACTTCTTACTCTGCCATCTTAATAACAATTTTGTCAAATGGTTTTAATAATAGTAAAAACAGTTAGTAAGTTAGTTTTTTTTTTAAACTACTACCCTCTCCCCCCAACCCCCCCAACCAAAACGAGACATTGTCCTCAATGTCCTAAGGTAGAAAGATAGAGTATAGAAGACATCACCTGAAACAGCGAACAATGACAAACTGAAACACACTTAAACAAATATAAGAAGTAACAAAACAAAATAATATGTTATTAATAAAATCAAAAGACACAAGGTTTCATAGATGAAGGCTCAAATCTAATCTAAGCTTTTTACAGCTTTCCTTGACCAATTTAGGCGACTCATGCAAGGATCAATGACAGGGATGAAAGATTGTAGTTGATCAATCAATTGTTCAGCAGTAACAACAGAGATTATTATTTTTCATGTCGAAGATGTTAGAAATTCCTGTTCCACAACTTAATCAAGAAAAGACAACAATTTATCATAGAAACCATTAACATTTAACAAACCTATAGGTTTATGGTGAATGTGCAGTTGGGCCCAAGAGGAAATATGAAAGATCTCTTCCAATGTGCCCAGACCACCTGGTAAGGCAATGAAGGCATCAACATGGCTAAACATGGCATTCAGTCGATCAGACATTGTGGGGACCTGTAGTTCCTCTCCAATTGTTTTTTCAATGATGTTCCCATTTGCTAAAGCTTTGGAGACAACCCCCAAAACTTGACTACCTCTTAAAAATATAGCCATTGACACACCTCCCATTAACCCAAGGCTGCCTCCCCCATACACGAAATGAATCTTTCTCTCAGCTAGTACCTGACCAAGATGATTTGCTGATTCTAAAAACTCTTTTTCTTTCCCAAGACTGGATCCACCAAAAACACAAATATTTCTTATGTGATGACTTGAGGAACCTGCCATTTCTACACACTTCTATATTTGATGAATGTATGGGTTGAGTAGAAATGAAGGGAAGAAAGAGAAGAATTTATAGATGAGAATTTAAAAATATAATCATACCACCTACATGTAGGCTAATTGTTGTATCACACTCTCTCTCTTTATTTATTTATTTTGACAAAGCATGTATGTACAGGTAGTTGTGATTGTGGCTCACATCTTCCCTTGGTTTTACGTCCAAGAACAGCTTAAACGCCCTCTATGGGTCGGGGATAGGCTTCCTATCTAGTTTCCTTAAAAACTGGCAAATAGGGTCTTTTGTAGCTAGATTCCCAAGACTAAGTCGAGCATGTTCTTTATGGAATTGTGGCCATAAATCATGAATTGCACGATGCACATCTCCACTAGGGTGCGTCTCAAGGGTCAACAAAAGATTATCCAAAGACCCCTTACTCAGGCCATCCTTAATTAATTGTATTTTATCTTCACGGTTTACAGATATCATTCCTAAAGAACGACATGTCGCATTACAAGTCCATCTAGCACATCTGTGACAAACTTTCAGTTGTTTTGCAAGACGTTTCTTTGCAAAAGTGCTTGTACCTGTTCCAGGCATGTGTGAAATGAAAGAATTGGAGGACTCACCTGATAATCGAACCTTTGCTTCAATTAGCCAGCGAATATCTTCAGGAATTCCATGATTCATTAACAACCTTAATCTTGCACACCTAGCATGGTAAATTTTTGTAATCGCATTTGGAGGCAAAGCGGGAAAATACCTTTTCAACTTTTCAAGAGTGGTGTCCATTTTCAAATGAGAATTGGGGAAAAGATTCAAAGAAGGGAGAAAGAGCAGAGAATTGTACAAATATATATAGATATCAGTTATTTAGGAAACTGAAAGAACCGACTTAAGTCATGGAGTACCGTTATCCGCCATTTGACCAGGGTGAGAGAGAGACTAGCAAAACAAAAGATACTCCAAAACAGAACACAAAACAATGTGAGAAAAAGAATCAATCTTTATATACAGGATCACTCAATTCAATAGAGTCATTTTCAACTGAAAAATTGTCAAAGTAAACTTTCAAACGATGCTCATTTACCTTGAAAACATTGTCATTCTTTGGATTCTCGATATCACAAGCCCTATATGGATACACATGTTTCATAATAAAAGGATCGCTCCATCTTGATCTTAGTTTTACAGGAAATAAATGGAGTCGAGAATTATAAAGCAAGACTTTTTGACCAACATTGAATGTTTTTCTTAGTATTTTCTTGTCATGAAAGTCTTTAATTCTTGCTTTATGAATTCTTGAATTGTCATATGCATCATTTCTTATTTTCTCAAGCTCATTTATTTGCAATTTTCGCAACTGACTAGCATCATCAAGGTTTGAATTGAAAGCTTTAATAGCCCAATAAGCTTTATGTTCAATTTCCATAGGCAAGTGACAAGGTTTTCCATAGACTAGTCTATAAGGTGACATACCTAATGATGTTTTATAAGTAATTCGATAAGCCCAAAGTGCATCATCAAGTCTTAAAGACCAGTCTTTCCTATTAGGTTTCATTGTTTTCTCCAAGATTTGTTTGATCTCCCTATTAGCAAGCTCTACTTGTCCACTTGTCTGAGGGTGATAAGGGGTGGCAACTTTGTGTGTGATTCTATATTTCTTCATTAAAGAATCAAATGGCTTGTTGCAGAAATGTGTTCCACCATCACTTATCATGGCTCGAGGGATTCCAAATCGACTCAAAATATTGTCTTTCAAAAACTTTATCACTGTTTTGTGATCATTGTTTCGACTTGGAATTGCCTCTATCCATTTTGAAACATAATCTATTGCGACTAATATGTACACGAAACCAAATGATGGAGGAAATGGACCCATGAAATCTATACCCCAACAGTCAAAGATCTCATTGACAAGAATAGGATTTAAAGGCATCATGTGACGTTTTGAAATAGATCCCAACTTTTAACAATTTTCACAAGTCTTGTAGAATGCATGTGAGTCCTTGAACATGGTGGGCCAGTAAAATCCACTTTGTAAGATTTTTGCAGTTGTTTTTTTACGAGAAATGACCCCCACATGCCTCAGAATGACAAAATTTAATGACACTACTTACCCGATTGTCAGGAATGCATCTTCAAAATATTTGATCAGGACAATATTTGAATAAATAAGGGTCATCCCAATAAAAGTTCTTCACTTCATTGAAGAACTTTCTTTTGTCTTGGGTACTCTAATGTGCTGACAATTGTCCTAAAGCAAGAAAATTAACAATATTAGCAAACCAAGGCATTGTAGAAACGGAAAGTAAAGATTCATCGGGAAAGTAGTCATCGATTAGTGTGATGTCAGATTTTAAATTTGTTGTCAATCTTGACAAATGATCTGCAACAACATTTTCGGTGCCTTTCTTGTCTTTGATTGTGATATCAAATTCTTGAAGTAACAAAATCCACCGCACCAATCTAGCCTTTGATCTTTTCATAAACTCAGTATATAGGCTGGAAACCTGTGACTTGATCTTTTAGATCATTCTTAGGTATAACAACGCCACGTACTGAGTATTATTATTTTTACTCTTACTATTACTATTACTATTACTATTATTGTTATTATTGTTGTTATTGTCGTATTGTTATTTATAATTTATACAATTAACCTCTTTGTGGTTCGACCCTGGTCTTGCCGGGTTATTTATTACTTCGACACTCCTGCACTTAGGAGAAGACATCAAGCTTTTAGTCGTGTCAGACATCTTTCTTCACTTCCATTATCTTTTTTTTCAATCGCGTGTAGCATAGCTTATGTGGGGGAACCTACCTTTCAACCCAGTACATGTATGATAAATGTATGAACATGTGATCTATATGATGAACTCGCCCTTCAAGAGGTGACTTATGATCGCAACCCTTGCATGATGAAACAAGAATCTTGATTCTTGCACAAACTCTACAATGAAAATTTTCTGAGCGACAGTCATTGTGTCACCTACAAGTCTTGAGTTCAAGATGCTTCAAGAAGGGTTTGCTTTGATGCAAAACAATGTATACAGAACATACATCCTAAAGACAGGTTCTAATCTTTTTAAGTGACACAAAAGGAAGGTTTACTATTTGGTCTCTAAAAAAGGTCTCTCTTTGTCCTAGTGATCACCTTCTTGAAGGAAATATAGAGGCCCCGTAGGCAATGTGATGGCACGTGTACCAACTGTTACCAGTCTAAGCACTCAACGAAGAGTTGGGGTTTACACAAACTTAAACCTTGACTAAAAGTCGTAAGGTAAGCTGCTAGTCCCCCACCTAACCTGAAGCTTGTGTGTACTTTAAAAATTTACAATATGTGATGCATGTGACAATTCTACAAAATGCATGGATAAAACAAAAATATAAACACATCAAATATACAAAGCTTAGTCCAATATTGTAAGCAACAGTACCGTCCCCAGTGGAGTCGCCATTCTGTCGCACGTCAAAATCCGCGTGGCATCGGCTTAGTGATTTTTTGTTCCTTGTTTGCTTTGATTGGTTCGTTGGAGTCGCCACCTAATATTTAATTGAAGGATACTAGGAAACCCAGGTGCTGGTCTTGTCAGAGATTCACAGGTAAGGGACTGGTTGTGGTTAGGGAAGGTATTAGCCCCCCTAACGCACCCTACCTGAGGTAAGCTACTTCATGGACTTGATGTGTTAAAGAAGTTTTAAAAATTCTGTTCTTTCATCGAATTTTAGAAATACAACTTACGTTTAAGTTCATAATTCTTTATCCATGAGCAAATCAAAATATTAAATTCTTCTTTATTCTTGCAATTTTATCATAAAAAAAACATACATAAATAAATAAATGAAAATCCAAACACTCACTCACTTTTACTACATATTTTTTTTGTTTTTTCTTTTCTTTTCTTTTCTTTCCTTTTCTTTTACATCCACATTTACAAAGTACAAATTATAAAAAACTAAAAAATAAACAAATATTACATTAAACAAACTTAAAGTTACAAAAAAAACAACCATTCAAACAGAATCAGGAACAGTGCAGGGCGGAATAGTGGCGGCGCGTGGGTTCATGCGCCGCCACGAGAAAAACCCAGCAATAGGGGGGATCTGGATCGACTTCTTCCCCTCTTCTTTTCCTCGTCGAAGGTGACAACCATGACCTGCAAACACAACAGAAAAGGCAACTAAGGTAGTTGATTTTCATTTTGTTTCACTGATTTCAGATTTGCCTCTCTCCATGCAGCTCCCTTTCTTTTCATCTCCTCTCCTTCTTTGTTTTAGGCACTCGGCGGTGTGACCAAAGGGCTGGTGGTGATTGGGTCTTTGTCATGCTTGTGTAGCTGGTGGTGGTTGGCGAGATCTGGAGAGAGGGAACGCTGGAGGTGGATGTTTACGGTGGCTGAGAGGAGAACATATTCTACACGCGCCACCGACAAACCAGACATGTGGAGGATCGACGGCTTCCCTCCTCCTACATTTCTGCACCGACAGTGTCGTCCACTGCTGCCTTGGTTGGGAGATTGGTGCGCTGTGGTGGGGTCTGTCGGTGGAGACTGGTCTTGGCGAGCTGGTTGGTTGATAGAGAGGAAAGAACTGATGAAGATCGTAGCTGGGGGGAGAAGGGTGATTGCCGGCTTGATGTTCTATCAAAGAGAAAGGGAGAGCGGTGGCTTGTTCTATGGCTGATTGTTGTGTCTGGTGAGGGGAGGAAGGTTGGTTGTAGCTGGTTGAGGGAGGGAAAAAAAATCAGAAAGGGAGGGTGGGGGGTTGGCGGCTCCTTTTCGGTGAAGGAGAAGAAAAGTTCAGCCTTTTTTAGGGTTTTTTCATTTTTAGTGTTGCCTCCCCAAAAATATGTTTTTTTCTTGTTTTTTTTTTAAACGAGCAATATCAACGTCGATTCAATGAGGAAAATCGATGATCTTAAAAATGACGCGTGAAAACTCGAACGCGTTCGAAAACCTTTGAAAATTTAATTTTTTTTAGAAGATGTCAAAAATGCTAAAAACGATGCAAATATATTAAAAACATATTTTTTGGATTTTCATTGTTTTTTTTTTCTATTTTTGGATTTTTCAAAAATTTTATCAAATAGATGGGTCAAAAATTGGGTAACAACAATATTATAGAATAGGATTCTAATATAGGATGTTGTAATCATTACAGTTACTCATGTATCTATCAGAAAAGGATTCTAATATAGGATGTTGTAATCATTACAGTTACTGCAGTGTTCTACTGTCTCTATATAAATAGGAAGGTTGGCTAAGGCACAACCCAACACATTCTATTATTCTCAACTTGGTATCAGAACAACAAAACCCTAAAATAAATTAAACCTAATTTTCTCATAGCCTCCCAACCTCCCTTTTTCAATGGAACAACCACCACATACATCTTCAAATTCTGCAGCACCAGCAGTCCAGCTTTCTTCTTCTCCGACAGTGCAGCCCTCTTCTCTTGCAGCACCTCCTCTGCTTTCCTCTACTACGTCACCGCCTGGATTCTCCTCTGCCATGGCTGGTGAACGCCTCCTCTTGCAGCCCACGTTTGCTGCCTCTACTGCCGCAAGCATTATCTCTCTTTCTCACACTCATCAAGTCATCTCCCTCAAATTAACAAACACCAATTATTTATATTGGCGTATGCAAATGCTACCTTATCTCCTAGGCCAAGGAGTTTTTGGTTTTGTTGATGGCTCCAACACATGTCCATCAACACATGTTTTTGCCCATGATGGTATCTCTCTTCAGGTAAATCCACTTTTTCAAACCTGGAAACAACAGGACCAACTCATTCTAAGTGCTCTTCTTTCCTCCCTATCTATGGAAGTTTTGCATCTAGTTGTTGGTTGTCAAAGTTCTTGTTTAGCTTGGGCACTCTTGAGCGAGCTCTCGCTTCCACCTCCAACTCTCGTATTATGCAACTTCATGGCTCTCTTCAAGATCTTCGACAGGGTGATGAATCAGTAACTCAATTTATGCAAAAAGCAAAGGCCTTATTTGATGAATTGGTCGCTGCTGGTCGGCCAGTTTCACTTGAAGATTTCAATTTATATGTGTTTCGTGGTCTTCGGGGAGAGTTTAAAGACTTAGTTACCAGTCTTATTACCAAGGTTGAACCTTTATCATATGCAGATCTTCACAGCCATCTCCTCACACATGAATTTCTTCACAAATCTTCTACTTCCATACATGCTCCTCTGTTGCCCACACCCAGCATTCCATCTTCTGCTCTTGTTGCACAGTGCCAGACTTTTGGCAATTTTGGCCGTAGTAGGGGCCGCTTCAACGGTGGCTGGCGTCCCAACCAGTCCAACAGCAGAGGTAACCGATTTGCTGGCTCCAGACCTGTTCACCGCAGCTTCCAAAACTCCTCCTTCGGTGACAATAGGCAAGGCTCTTGGCAGCGTAATAGGGGGCAGAATCCACGCTGTCAACTGTGTCAGAATTTCGGCCATACAGCTCCCCATTGCCCTCAATTCCAGCAACGAGGTTATGGCCAACAACCTACTGCCAACCTGGTGCAGCGCAATCTCTCCTCAACCGGTTCTGTTGATTGGTTTCCAGATACCGGTGCCAATCAACACATCACACCTGATCTTGCCACCTTGACCGCTTCAGAACCGTACCTTGGTAATGATAATTTGCATGTTGGTGATGGTAAGGGCCTCCCTATATCTCATCTTGGTCATACAAAAATATATACACCACATCGTTCTTTCACCTTATCTAATGTTCTTCATGTTCCTGCAATCACAAAACCTCTGCTCTTTGATCAGAAATTTTGTCTTGATAATAATGTTTATTTTGAATTTCACCCTCGTGTGTTTTATGTCAAGGATTTCAACACCCATGAAGTCCTTCTCTCAGGTCAGAGTAAAGATGGTCTCTATGCCCTGACCAAGTCTTCCGTCACGTCAGTTCCTCAAGCCTTTTGGTCTCCCTGCACTTCTGCCTCTGCCGATTTATGGCATCGTCGACTAGGTCATCCTACTTCATGTATTTTTCAATTGTTAATCTCGAAAAATAAGATTATTTGTAACAACAAACGTCTTAATTTTCAATGTCAAAGTTGTCCTTTAGGAAAATCATCGCGTTTGTCTTTAGGACCTACTGGTCACAAAACTTCTGCTCCACTTGAATTAATTTTTAGTGATGTATGGGGCCCTGCTCCTCTTTTTTCTTCAGATGGCTATCGTTATTTTGTTATCTTCGTTGATGCTTATACTAAATATGTATGGTATTATCCTCTAGTTGCCAAGTCTGATGTTTACTCTGTTTTTCATCAGTTTCAAACTCTTGTCGAACGTCAATTTTCCTTAAAAATAAAATCTGTTCAAACTGATTGGGGTGGTGAATACCGAAAACTATCCACATTTTTTCAAACCATTGGTATTCATCATCGTCTGATTTGTCCCCACACTCATGAACAAAATGGAACAGTAGAGCGTCGTCATAGGCATATTGTGGAAACAGGTCTTACTCTTTTAGGGCAATGTAAAGCACCTTTTCGATTCTGGAATTATGTTTTTGAAACCTCTGTTTATCTTATAAATCGCATGCCTACTCCTATTCTTGCCCATCTCTCTCCGTTTGATTGTTTAATTCAACGGTCTCTTGATTATCATTTTTTGCGTACCTTTGGGTGTCTTTGTTTTCCTTTTCTGCGTCCATATAATAATCATAAATTGGATTTTCGTTCCTCTCCATGTGTGTTTTTTGGATATAGTTCCTCGCATCTTGGTTATCGATGTCTTGACATTGCATCTCACCGTATTTATATTTCCCGTCATGTCCGCTTCCATGAACATGTGTTTCCATTTGATAATTCTGAACAGATTGCAAAGGTCTCCACCACAACCCCCACCCCACCCACTACTGTCACCCTCCCAAATTTGCTAAACCACCCATCGCTAGCCGCTTTCACTAGCCACCCAAACAGCCCACAACACTCTGCTTTGCCACTCCAAACAGCCACCCGACCATAGCCTCCACCCATCCCTTGGCCATCATCCCATGCTTGTTTATCTAACCCTTATGATCCAGGTTCAGATCGTCAATTGGTCTCCTCTCCTCATGGTCTTGGGGCACTTTCTAGTCCCTCCTCTGCTTCCCCCTCCCTGGCTAGCACTCCTGCCGCTTCAGTCTCTACCTCCAGCCCCTCCTCTACTGACAGTCCTATGCTTGAGGCTACTTCTTTATCATCCTCTCCCGCTGGTCTGCAACTTATGGTTGATTTGTCTTCTTATCAGCTGCCACAGGTCTCCTCGCTACAACCATCTTCCCCTGCGTCTCCACTAGCACACAGCAGACATCTTATGACTCTTAGACCGCGGCAGCTAATATAGTTGCTTCCACTGCTGCTACTTCTACCTCCACACGGGTACTGTATTCTCCCTCTTCTAAGCCTTTTGCATTCTTTGATGCTGACCGATATGCAATTTGGCATAATGCTATGTGTGATGAGATCGCCGCTTTACGCGAAAATCGCACTTGGTCTTTGGTTCCATTTCATCCTTCGATGAACGTTGTTGGCAGTAGATGGGTATATCGGATCAAACGTCGTGTTGATGGTAGTATTGAGCGCTATAAAGCGTGCCTTGTTGCTAGAGGTTTTACCCAGCAGGAAGGTATTGATTATTCTGAAACCTTCAGTCCAGTTATTAAGCAAGCCACTGTCCGATTGGTTTTCTCTATTGCGGTTTCGTGAAATTGGAAGATTCATCAGCTTGATATTCATAATGCCTTCCTCAATGGTGTTCTTACTGAAGAGGTCTATATGAAACAGCCTCCAGGTTTCGTTGACTCTTCTCTTCCATCTCATGTGTGTAGATTGCACAAATCATTGTATGGTTTGAAACAGGCACCAAGAGCATGGTACACTCGTCTAAGTGATTTTTTGCTCTCCATCGGTTTCCGAGCTTCCAAGGTTGACACCTCCCTGTTTATCTTATCTGATGGTACTAATATCTTTTATCTCCTGGTGTATGTTGATGATATTCTGCTCACGGGTAGCAACTCTGCTATGCTTCATCACCTTATACAGTTACTCAGCTCTGAGTTCAAGCTTCGTGACTTAGGTGATGTTCACTACTTTCTGGGTATTGAAGTTCAGTCTACCAGTATGGGTTTAATGTTGCGTAAACATAAATATATTCTTGACATCCTCACTCGAGCTGGTATGACTTCCTGCAAACCAGTTGATACTCCAGTCTCCCCTTCGAAAGTCATTTTATTATCGGATCATTCATTCTCTACTCCTACACGATTTCGTCAAATCGTGGGTGCTCTTCAATATCTTACCTTCACCCGTCCAGATATATGCTTTGCTGTTAACAGAGTCTGTCAGTTTATGCATGCTCCCACTACAAGATTTCACAGTTTTACCGACGGAAATATTCCGTCGGTGTGTGACAGAACGTTCGTCGGTAAAGTATTTACCGACTATATTACCGACAGAATACTCCTGTCGGAATACCTTTTGTCGGTGATTCCACATTCCGTCGCTATATCGGTCGGTAATATAAAAAAAACATTTACCGACGGTTTTACCGACGGGCTGTGCGCGCCAAAAAAAAAAGTTTCGTCATACCCGGCCTCACTCAACCCGTGATCTGACTTGATGGTGAACACCTGTGCCACGACCGATAATTTACTGTGGTTTGTGCAGCCATCCCATAATGGTTCGTCAGAATCTTTCAACAAATCAAAAAACCTAGCTGCCTCTGCATTAGGTTCTTCTTCTACGATTGGACATTGATTGACATTGTCTTGATTCATTCTCATTGCATCCATAACCATGTTTCTGTAAGGATTAGTGTTGTCATTTGTCGCTTCATGCACGTTGCTAGCACTAGAAGTTGACCCAACCACCGTTTCTCCCATTCTCCTATTACTAACAAATACCTCTCCATGTGCATACCAACACTCGTAATCCTCCACAAACCCTTTGTGTAGAAGATGCATCATTACAACATCTGGATGCAGATACTTTTTATTTTGACACTTCCTGCATGGACACCTAATACCGCCTCCAGTAAAATTTCTGGGAATTGATGTTGCGAAATTAATAAAACCCTGAACCCCGTTACAATAATCCATCCTCCGCAATCCTTGGGGTGAATCTAGATACATCCATGAACGATCATCCATGACTTCTATCGAACCTCTATAAAAAGGACCCATTAATTAAGCAAGCTCTTAATTATTTCAAAACATAACATGTAATTCGGTAATTCTACAAATTAAGTTTTAACAATTTTCAAACAAATACAATCTTACAAAATCTAAAACAAACCATAACAAGTATAAAATTATACATTCATATACTACAAGTTTGTTTGAGAAATAACAATAAAACATGTACATCTACTAAAAATAAATAATACATATACTAAAAAAACAATAAAATTGACATTTAAATGTTAAAATTTTAAAAGATAGAATTACTTACAAAAAATGATAAAATCCGTCGGTAAATCAAAACACGGATGCTGTGACCACAAATCTTCAAGAAATACAACTTGTTGTGCTGAGATGAGGAAGATTTTTGTTTGGGGGCGAGGGGGAGCTGGTTATTTTGCAGATGGGGAGGGTTAGGATTAGGAAGAAGAAGGAGAAATGGGGGAGGAGAGTGTCGGCAGAGTGGCCATATATTCACTTTTGCCGACGGACTTACCGACGGTTTGATTCCGTCGGGGAAGCCGTCGGCCAAACCGTAGGTAATTCTGACGGGCAATCGACACGTCACCGCACGGACCTGCTATTCAAATCCCTCGGTGATTCCGTTGGTATTTTTAACGGTGCACCGGTCACGTCACCGGTACGGATCTGGCATTTCAAATCCGTCGGTGATTCCGTCGGTATTGTTTGACGGTGAACAGGTCCCATCACGCGTACGGGCCCCAGTTTTTAATTCCGTCGGTGATTCCATTCGAAAAATCATCCGCCAAAACCTGCGCGCCACTGCCCGCCCTTTTTTCATTAATTCTGAATTTTCGGTCGGTAATTCGGTCGGTAATTACCGACGGATTATATCGGTCGGTAATTACCGACGGATTATATCCGTTGGTAATTACCGACCGAATTACCGACGAAATTATTCCGTCGGTGAGTTCGACCGAAAAATACCGAGGGAAAATATTCCGTCGGTGAGTCCGTTGGTATTTAGCGAATTTCTGGTAGTGTCCTACAGATTCTCATTGGGCCGCTGTCAAACGTATTTTACGTTATCTTAAAGGTACGGCATCTTATGGTTTCCATATCACTCGAGGCTCCTCTTTTGCTCTACATGGCTTTACAGATGCAGATTGGGCTGGTAGTATTGATGATCGCAAGTCTACGGGCGGCTATCTTGTCTTTTTTGGTCAGACGCCGATTTCTTGGAAATCCGGCAAGCAACGCACTGTTGCTCGCTCCTCTACTGAGGCTGAGTATAAAGCCCTTGCTGATGGTACTGCTGAAGTCATTTGGCTTCAATACTTGTTAACAGATTTGCAGGTTCCCTCAGTCTCTGCCCCTACCATTTGGTGTGATAATCTTGGTGCTACCTATCTCTCAGCAAATCCTATCTTCCATGCTTGTACTAAGCATGTTGAAGTGGATTATCACTTTGTTCGTGACCGTGTTGCCAAGAAAGAAATTCAGATTCGTTTTATTCCCTCTCGAGATCAACTTGCCGATGTCTTCACTAAACCGCTTCCTGTTGCATCCTTTACTGCTTTTCGATTCAAGCTTCGGGTTGATCCCCCACCCTCAGCTTGAGGGGGCATATTATAGAATAGAATTCTAATATAGGATGTTGTAATCATTACAGTTACTCATGTATCTATCAAAAAAGGATTCTAATATAGGATGTTGTAATCATTACAGTTACTGCAGTGTTCTACTGCCTCTATATAAATAGGAAGGTTGGCTAAGGCACAACCCAACACATTCTATTATTCTCAACTAACAAGGAGCTTACAGTTGGGTGCATCAGTAGGGCAATTCTGATAATTTTCAGCCTGAAGAATCTGCTTAAGGTGTTTCCAACGGCCTCTTGGTTGTCCCTTTGGGTATTTCTCATATATCTGTATCCTCTTGAAACTGAAGTGTGTTGGCAACACCAGCTCTGCACTTATCAACTCTGCTTCCATCTTCTTCCTCTTCTATATCTAAAAAGCAAAAATACCACTCACTTCAATGATTTATCCCCTATAGATCAAATTTAAAAGAATAGAAACTATATAAAAAATGAGTAAAAATTTGAAGAAAAGAAATTTAATCTAAGACTATAAATATAAAAAATTGGAAAAAAAATATTAAAAACCAGGAATTTCATCCGAAACCCTTCAAAAAGAAAAAAAAAAGAGCAAACGAACCTCTCAGTTCAGAATCCCCTGTTGCTCGAACTCGGCATAACCCTAAACGGACAAAAATAATTTTTAAATAAGCTTTGTAGTGTAACCCTGTTCTTGTGCCGAGGACGATGCTCGGTATGCATTTAAGTTTGCTACAGCGACAATAGTTTCTCAGGTTAGGAAACGGCCAGAGGAATCTAGTGGTAAGAGGATCGCTATTATTGAGGCTTGTGCAGTTTGTTTTGAGAATACTGAGGTAAGAGGACAATTCTTGTCCGAATCTGAATCTCGAAATGATCATATCTTTTCGGTTGCATAGATACTGTGAAACAACATGTGGAGGTTACATTGCTTTATGAGATGATGCAAAAATGCCATCATGAAGGGTGTTAGATTGAGATATTGTGGAAAGTTGCATCAAATTCTTGACACCTAAGTTAATTGAGACGATGTGCCTCCGTATAAACGAAGCTTCGATTCCAGTTTCGGATAAAATTTACTACCTGTATCCTAAATGCCGAACAATGAGGTTTCTGAATATGCTAAAAGTGCAGTTGCTGCTGGTTTGCAACGTTGTGGTCTTAGGAGATGCAGAAAATGCCAAACTGAAATCTTTGGCAACAATGAACCTATGACGCCAATGTGTGAAGTGCAACCATATGATTGTTGATTTAAACCTACTATGAATCTAAAAATGCATAATTGTTATTACATGATGAATCCTCAAACCTAGATTGAAGGATGTGTAGGAGAAATTACAAGAAACAGCCTCTATTTACAGTCTGATACTTTCGTCCTCTGATTTCTGAAAGGCGCTTAGCATACTCGGGTAATTTTAAGCAGTGTTCCCTTGGAGAGTTCCAACAAAATTCCATGAACTTGCCACTAATAATATCTAAAATATCTAAATCATCTTTGGGTTCAGTCTATCCGTAATTCAAAATAAATCATTGATGAAATTATAAACTGTTTTCTATATATGTAGATGATATGTCATATTAATTAAAAACATTATCGATAGAATGATGCTGATATATTTTTTTATTTGGATGTCTTTTCTGTTTGTAAATCTATCAATTATTATACTACATTGAAATGGCCAAAGAAATAGCAATCATTGAGGATAAGTTTTTTGATAACAAGTAATTGTTTGTGATTTTATTGGTAAATTAATTTATTTCTGACTAAATATATAATTAAACACTGAGGAATATTTTGTTGGTATTATACAATATTTTAATAGCAGAAGTTGTGAGACAGTTTGTTATTGGTGAGGTTGTCTTTCTTTCCCCTCTCTTTTCTCTCTCCTCCCCTCAAAATTCACTTAAAATTCACTTTAGCCATTAGAATTTTAGAGTTGTTCATTTAAGTATTAATATATATTTCAACTTCAATCCTTATTCTTTTTAATTATATTTTTTGTTCTTGTCACTTTTGTAAAATTTTTATTTGGTTTCAATTTCATCCTTCAATCCTAATTTGTAATATATTATTATTTTCAATTTGGTTCTTATTATTTTGTTTTCTTAATTTTTTGTTCTTTGTTTTTTTAATTTCATTCTTCAATCTCAATTCATAATATATTATTTTTTCTAGCATTTAAATAATTATACACCATTTTTTAAGTCTTCGATCCATCTCTCACGTTATTTTTAGTCAGGATAACATGATTATGGTGCTAGAAGCCCCCTGACAGTAATTTAAAAAATGACAATTAATTCAATTGACTCACTCGGACCCTATCGCTAGCTTGCGTGGTGCTTGTCAAACATTTGGCAACTGTAATGGAAGACTTTGAAGCCCTTTATGCGCATTGCTTTTGTGTATTTTATTTGTATCGAATCACACTCGACATTTTTGTCTATATAAACTCCTTTGCTTCATTATTTTGCTCATTAAGAAAACTAAAGCTATGCCTTGTTGCAGTTCAAGGAAAGCCTTGTCATTAAGGAGTCTGCTTCTTCTGATCCTTCTGCTTATCCCAAGAGATTATGAAAGACATTATGAATCTGAGACCCATCAAGCAAGGCAAGCTTATAGGCAACCTGTCCCACTTTAGCTAATACTTGGTAAGGACCAAAGTAACGCGGCGCCAATTTGATTGACCTGCGAAAGGCAATAAAAGATTGCCAGTACGGTTGCAACTTCAAATAAACGTAATCGCCCACAGTAAAATGAACTTAACAGCGATGTCTATCAGCTTGAGTTTTCATCCGGTCCCGAGCAAGGACCAATTGGTGACGTAAGTCATGGAGAACTGAATCTCTACCACGTAGGTACTCATTGATGCTTGGTACATATGAGAGCATGTTTGGCAGGGAAATTCCGTAAACTACTTCAAATGGTGAGGTCTTCGTGGAAGAGTGAATGGCTTTGTTATAGCTAAATTCCGCCTAAGGCAAGCAATCAACCCACTTATGTGGCTAATCACCTGCAAAACATCTAAGTACTGCTCGAGTGTCCTATTGACCCCCTCAGTTTGTCCGTATGATTGGGGATGATAGCTGGAGCTCGTATTGAGCTTAGTGCCCTGCAGTTGGAACAAAGTTTTCCAAAAAGAGCTAAAAAATACCTTGTCTCGGTCACTTACGATAGAGGCAGGGATTCCATGAAGCTTGACATTATGTGTGGTGAAAGATTTGGCCACAGTAATGGCTGTGAATGGATGCTTCAAGGCTACAAAATAAACATACTTACTCATCCGGTCAACAACTACCATGACCACTATGTTGCCTAACAAAGGAGGCAAACCTTCCACAAAGTCCATAGACATATCAGTCCAAATTTTGTTTTGGAATGGACAAGGGTTGCAGCAGTCTTGCTGGGCTCAAACAATCTATTTTATAGTGTTGGAGAAACTCTTTCACATGTTGTTGAAGTTTTGACCAAAAGAAGGTGCCGTGGATTCGCGCTAGAGTTTTGTGGTACCCGAAAATGAGAAAATACAAAAAAAAATATTCGAACGAAATCCAGAAAAATAATAGAAGCAAGAAAAGGATGTTGGAATGCTGAAAAAATGTCAAAATTGGTTTAGGAGGTTCAAAAATGCAAAAGGTTACAATTTGACAGTATATTTTTACTGATGAGAGCCCTGAGAATAAGGAAAATTCAATTTGAGAAAGAAAAGTTCAAAATAAGATGTTTATGGACTCAATTAAATTTTATCCAAGGTTTAATTGGATTTATAGAGGGTTTGATTGTAAGAAAATTGATCTTTCAAGTCAATTTAGGCTTCTATTGGAAGAAATTAAAGTTTTGGGGTTCAATTATAATTTTGAAAAGTTGATTTGGTCAAGTCAGGGGCTTAATTGCATACTTATTGAAGTTTGATAGTCAATTAGGGACTTAATTGAAACAATCCGAAACCAGGGACCAAACCAGAAAAGGTGCTAAAATCAAGGGATCCAATTACAACTCATTAAGGGGGCTTGATTACAAAATTGTCAAAACAACCAAGGACCGAATCGAAGATATTCATTTTGAAATTTTGAAATGGCGTCGTTTCCTTAAAGAGCACTATTCACTGTCTCCTTCAAAGAAAGCTGTTTTTTAGCAGTAAAACAGGGATACATTTTGCAGCAAATTGCTTCAATTAGGGGCACATTTTATGGCTGCTATCCCACTGTCTCCAGATTACAAGGCGACCATTACTACCGCAAGGCTTTCCCTGGCTTATAAAAGCCAAAGAAAGACAGTGAAAAAAAAAAACAGAGACAGCAAGAGGGAAAGAGGAGAAAAAAGGTGGCAGAAATACTGTGGGGAGAGAGTGAAGATAGGAAAGAAAACCGAGAGAGGGAGACGAACAAAATACAAAAAAAAAAAGGGCAGAAAGAAAAAGAAGAGAGCAGAACAAGAGAGAGGACAGGATTGGGAGGAGAGAACAAAGAAGACGACATAAAGAGAAAAAAAACGAGAAATAGAGGAGGCGGGGAAAGAGTTTGATCGGAGGGAGATGGAAAGGAACAGAAAAACAAGAACACAGAGGATAAGGGAATAACAGTAACCTCAATCTCTTTGGTCACTCTCTCTCTTCGCTATTTGGAGCAGCACCACTGTTAGCCTCTCACCATGTCCCTTCCCCTGCTGCAGCACCCGTGAAGAAGAAGAAGAAGAAGCCTGTGCCCCTGCACAGATAGGAAGAACAACAGCAAACACTGCCCGCCACCGCAGAGAAGAGCCACCGTCTGCAGCCACTAGTGCTACCTTAAGCCACCATCAACAACGACATCACCACCATTAGAAGTAGAAGAAGAAAAGGAGAAACATGAGACAGAAGTGGGGAGAAGAAGGAACAAAAAAAAAAAAAACAAAACAGAGAAGGAACAAAACCACCGCCCAACAGTATATAACCGGCAGCTCCAGCTCCTACAAGAACGGACGACTGCCAGGTAAGCCTCCACTTCTCTTCTTCTTCTTCTTCCTCACCCGGGCTGCTCCACTGTTCACGTTGCATGTGAACAATGGAGAGTTCTCCACTGTTTGTTTTTGTTTACTGGGCCGGGCAGTGCCGGCCCAGCCCAAAATGGGTGGGCCGGGTCCGGGCTAGTAAAAAACAATTCAAAAAATATTTTCAGAAAATTTGTGATTTTTCTGCAAATATTCTATTGTATTTTGAACAATATTGGTTTGTATTTTTATACTATAAAAATACAAATCCGTTATTAAAATACTCGGTTTTCATAAAGACATTAAAAATTAAAAAATTAAAAAATATATTTTTTTTATGCATATGGCCAAGTCTCTCTAAAAAAATAAAAATAAATCATATGTATCTTCATAAAAAAAAAGAGGTTTTAATAACCAGTTTATTAAAGTCACGAGAACTAGACCAATATTTCAAAAATTCAAAAACAATTATTTTTTTTCTTTTAATATCTAGGGTTACGACCTTACACGTAAGATGTATTCTGGATATTAAATTTTTTTGTTGACGTCAGAACACTTAGGTTTTATTCGATAAGATAATGATCTCCTTACCGAGAAGGACTTTTCTTAAACCTTAGATGGACCCACAACTAGAAAACACAACAAGACCTTAGATTTTATCAGACAATTAAACAATGCAGCCTACTTTAGGTGGGGCGTATTTGGGGTGTTAAAACATTTTCTTTACGCAACCAGTCCTCGTACCTGATCTTTGTGACCAGTTAGGGTTTCTAGTGATCAAAATACTAGGTGACGACTTCCATTCTATTTTTTCACTAATAAAAGACAAGAATTCCTTGTCTCTCCATATTTGAAAGATTAATACAAATTTGAGGGTGAATGTTTTCACCGCAACGCCGCACACGTGCGACATGGCTGAGGCGAGGAAATTGCCACAAAGTTGAACTCTACTTTTTTGGACAGTGCATATGTGCCTTTATTTTCAGGCCCTTTTTGGTATTCAACCACATAATCATAACCAAGGAGTTTGAAAGCCAACGAGTCTGTTCCGGAGAGTTGATGCGTTGTTCAAACAAAAACTTGAGACTTTTATGGTTAGTCCTAACCATGAAAGGCCTTCCTAGAAGGTATGGTCACCACTTTCAAATGGCTTTAACAATGGCCAACATTTCTATTTTGTAAGTAGAGAGTGCCAAAGTTAAGCCTTTTAGTGCTTTACTAAAGAATGATATTGGCTGACCTTGTTGGATGAGAATGGAGCCTATCCCGGTTTCGCAAGCATCGCATTCAATGAAGAAACGCTGAGAAAAATCAGGCAACCACAATACTGGAGGTGAAATCAAGGCCTGCTTGAGGTTTGTCGCACTCGACATCGTGGTGGCCCTAAAAATAATTCTCTTGAATTAATTATGGAAAAAAAGAACAGGTTTCTGGTATCTTGTTCTTTTAGGGGAAAAGGTCTTGTTTGAGGAGTCGCCACCTAGTATTATGGTCACTTGGAACCCTAACTGGTCAACAAAGATTCTGTGGTTCGGGATTGGTTACGTAAAAGGGAAGATATTATCACCCCTTAAACGTTCTATCTAAGGAAAACTGCATTGCTAGTTTTGTCTTAAATTGCTAAATGTTTATTAGTTTATGCTATGATGATTTGTTTAAATATTCCTGACTCTGACGCCAGTGAATATTCGAGCTCGAATAATTCCAACTCTGGCGTTGGTAAAAATGCGTAGCTATGAAAAAAAATAGATCAATTTTTGTTTATTCCCTACTCTAGCATCCGTGAATAAATAAATAAATAAAAAATTTATTTTTACGCATGCACATATTTTTTATTTATCTGGCTAAATAAAATAAAATACAACGAATAAAAATAATATAAATTTAAACCGGTATTTTTATTCCTGACTCTGGCATCAGTGAATAAAACAATAAATTTACATTATTTTTAGTCATGCATACACATTTTTTTATTTTTTCTACTTTTTTTTGTTTTTCTATTTTTCTATTTTTTTTGGGTTGGGCCTAGCTCAGCCCACATGGGCTGGGCTAGGCCCAGCTAGCCCAGCCACTGGCCCAAACCAGTGGCCCGGCTGGGCTGAATCACCGCATGCATGCCGCGTGCGGTTCAGGTTAATTATAATGCAAAGCCACAGTGTCAAGTGAATTAAATTGCAGAATGGGAAAGGATGAACTTACCTGGTTCAGGTGCTGCCGAAGGCGAAGATGATGACTGGCCAATGTTATCTCTTCTCTGTTATGCTTTTCATCTACTCCTCTTTTTGCTTTCTTTCTGTGTTTGGATCTCTCTGCTTTGTCTCCTCTGTGTTTATTTCTTGTTTTCTGTCTCTGTGCCTCTGCGTGTTTATGTTCTTGTTCTCAGCGTTACTTCCTCTCTGGAAGCAGGGAAACGAAGACGTGATGGAGGGCTAGTCGGCTAGTTGCTTTCTAATTCCTCCGCTGCTCGTGGCCTCCTCTGTTTCTTTGAGAAGAAACAGGGGAACAATAAGGTAAGTCTGCTTTTTTCCTTCTAGTCTCCTGCGTCTTCTTCGTGTTTCTCCTCTGATGGTTTGGAGTGTGTAGCTGGAGACAAATAATTAGGCTGACCAACGCTTGCAATTTCCCTGCACTTCACTTGCGTTTTGAGAACAAAGGCAAAGCAGGCCTCCTATCCTTTTACTCTCTCCCTATTTCTTTGTTTTTAGGTCCCCTCTCTGTTTTCGTTCATGCTTTCCATTGGCCCCTCGGTTCTGCCCTTTTTTTTTTTTTTTTCGCTCTCTCATCTTCTCTGGCTTTATAGCCAGAGAATGCCAAGCATCTCCACTGTTGAAACGGCTTCACAGCCATTACTGCCAGAAACGGCTAGGAGGAAGACGAAGAAGGCGATTGACAAAAACGGCACCGTTTGTGTGGTGTGAATATCCATTTTCAATCTGGTCACTGAAGTTCTGAAATCGTGCAATCAAGCCCCTGTGTAAATTCTAATTGGACCCCTGTATTTCGGCGCTGTTTACAAACTAATCCTTGGACTTTAATCTTTGCAATTTGGACCCCAATTAATCTCCAAACTTTGATATTTCTTCAATTAAGTCCCTGATTTCATTAATTAATTAAATCCAAAGTCCAATTAAGTCTAAAACTTATCAATTCTCCAAATAAGCCCCTAATTGGATTAATTAAATTAATTCCAGGCTTAATTTAGTCTCAAAACTTATCAATTCTCCAATTAAATCCTTGATTGGATGAATTAAATTAATTTCAAGCTTAATTAAGTCTAAAAATTTAATCAATTCTCCAATTAAACCCTTAATTGGATTAATTAAATTAATTCCAAAGTTTAATTAAACCCCAAAACTTCCAATCACGTTGCCCTTAACCCAAATTTTAATTCATTCTTCATTTATTTCATTTTACTTGTTTTTTCATCATTATTATTATTATTTTTTCATCAATGTTTTTATCCTTTTCAGTAAATAAAATAATAAAAATAAAATGGTCAAAAATTAGGTTATGACAAGGTTGTTGAAGGCTGTGGATTCATTTGATCCCTAACGAAATCCTTCTTTGCCTAAACATTGAGTCAGTAGTGCTACAATACTGCCAAAGCCACTAGTGAATTTTATATAATATCCAGCCAACCCCAAGAAGCCGCGCATGCCTTTTAATGGTGTCGGCTCTGACCAATCAACCACGGCCTGGATTTTTGAAGGATCGACCTCCACCCCTTTCTCAGATATGACATGTCCCAAATAATTCACCTATAATACTCTGAATTGACACTTTGATTTATTGACATACAAACAGTTAATTGATAAAATGGTTAGAGCATTAAATATATGGGAAAGGTGTTCATCCCAATTCTTAGAGTAGATCAAGATGTCGTCGAAGAACACAATGATGTACTTGCAAAGATAGGGTCTGAACAAATCATTCATGAGACTCTGGAAAGTAGCTGGAGCGTTCGTAAGACTGAAAGGCATTACTACGAATTCATAGTGCCCTTCATGTGTGTGGAATGCTATCTTCTGGATATCTTTCTCATGAACTCGAATTTGATGATACCCAGAACGCAAATCGAGTTTTGTAAAAAACGCAAATCGAGTTTTGTAAAAAACCCGACATCATGCAGTTCGTCCAATAGCTCGTCAACAATCGGAATGGGGTACTTGTCCTTTACTATTATGTGATTAAGTGCCCTAAAATCGACACAAAATCTCCAAGTTCCATCTGCCTTTTTCACCAACAAAACTGGAGAAGAAAATGGATTGTTGCTTGGACGAACTAGACCGGATTCGAGAAGTTCTTTTACCATCTTTTCAATCTCAGTGTTTTTATAGTATGGGTACCTATATGAACGAAAACTAACGGGTTCGCTGTTGGGTTGAAGGAGAATCCGGTGGTCATGTGTACGATTTGGTGGTAAGGCTGTCGGTATGTCAAAAACGTGTGCAAATTTGTCAAGGACTGCTGGGAGGTCGCTGGAATGAATGGTAGTGGAGTCTACGTGCTCTGTCATAGTAATTTGAAGAAAGAAACCAGTTTGCTGCAGGTTCAAAAGGCCCTTGTTAGATAAGGCCTCCAATCCGGAACGATGAATATATAAAACCCACCTGGACCTTTTGATCAGCTCAATCTTGCATGAATCCTCTTTCTAAACGAATCCCTGCTGAGAGTTAATAACAATAGATGTTAAACCCAATAATATATATATATATATATATATATATATATATATAATGAAAAAAATAAGACTCTTCGGCAACTTGAAATGATTGATAATTTTAGTATATATATATAGAGAGAGAGAGAGAGACCTCGCCTGTAGAAGCAAGGCCAAAAGCAGAAGAGAAACTACTAAAGAAGGCCTCATTTGGAGAAAAAAAATTTTAAACAAGAGATATGATCTCAATCATAGTAATCTCTCCATTATTACGTACGAGAGCTATCCATTCTTTTAAATATTGAAGCTGCTCATTATTAATTATTACATTTCCTATTTCTATCATGAACGGGTTTTTAAGGAAGAGGCTTTGAAGATTTTGGTTGTTAAACTCGATCAATTAGAGTGTTAATTTTTTTTTATTTGTGGATAAAAAATATAACTTATTTAAAAATAAAACCTTTTGTTTCCTATGATAATTGAATATAAAAATAATAAAAAATAAAACTCTTTGCTCATGAAGAAAACAAAACCTATGCATTAACAAAACTATAACCTTTTACACATTTAAAAAGAAAAGTTCTAGTAGTAGTATGACATGATAAAATATATATTTTTATTAAAAATGATATAGAACATTTGAGATAAAAACTATAAACCTAGATTGCTAGAAAGCATAGTTGTTATGGCATGATGAATCCTCAAACATAGATTGAAGGATGTGTAGGCAAATTTACACGAAACATCATCTGCACTTTGATGCATTTTATCCTCTGTTTTCTGAAATACGCTTAGCATTTTCACGAAAAATTCTCAGTTGACTTTTATAGTGACAGAACACCAATTAATGTGACAATTGCATTTGAGAATTTTATGGCCACCTATTTTCTGCCTTTCTCCCTACAACTTGCATCCTAGTGTTTTATACTAGTGTTAAGCTGCTATAAATAGATTTGAATTCAATCTAGGATAATTAAATTGAATGAATAGTACTGTGCTAGCATAGATCTCTTAGTTATGGTTGTAGAGTCAATTTTTGTCAAAGCGAAACATGAGCTTTGTCAGTAGTAACAATTGCATTTGATTTCTGCTTTGCTGGCTTTGATGGAACAAATGTTTTAGGAAGTAAAAAAAGATCAGTCTGGTGGATTTACTTCAAATCTGGTTATAACTTTATAGTCCAAAAAATCCTACAAACAAACCTATCACCCAAAACGCACGCAAATGAAACCTAACTCAAGCACTACAAAAAAACCCAGCACCGCTCTCATACGGCCCCAACTGAGCAAGACAATGTCTCAAATGTCATTCGAGTTTTCTAGATTAAGAAAATGGGGGAAAAAAGGACTTACGGGCAGAAACGTTAGTGGATTAACTGAAATTCAGACATGTGGAGAATACTCCGAGTTTTTGTAGATCATTTATGGCAATGAATGTAAGATCTTGGTGTTATTAATTATGAAGTTCATTCGTCATATTATTCTTAAATCATTTCTCCATGAAAACTATGAGGGTGGAAAAGTAAACAGGTCAAATTATTTAGTATCTGAGTAATTAATCAGTTCCTTTACCCAATTATTTAGTTCATAAGCTATGAATTTCTTCTTTTTTTTTGGCGCTTTACGAAAGAAACTGCAGGGGACTTGATAACTATCCATTATTTGCAGCCACGCATTCTCAGCACTCTGAAAAATCAAAACAGATACATTAACATTGTTTTCAATCAAATCGTGTTTGCTTCCAAAGAAGTTAATTGTGAAAGTAATGCATCAAAGTCTTCGATCCATCTCCCACGTTCATCTAAATCAGGTGGTTTTTCCAAGTTTATATTGTGCTGCTGTGACAGTCATGTATTTTATTGCTAAATGACTTGAGTTGAGCAAGGCTCTTATTATCTGAGTAATTAATCAGTTCCTTGAGTCAATTATTTAGTTCATAACTATGAATTTCTTCTTTTTTTGGCGCTTTACGAAAGAAACTGAAGGGGACTTGATAACCATCCATTATTTGCAGCCACGCATTCTCTGCACTCTGAAAAATCTAAAGAGATACGTACATGAACATTGTATTCAATCAAATCGTTTTTTCTTCCAAAGAAGTTATTTGTGATAATAATGCAATATCTAAACCATTCTGTTCAAAGTCTTCGACCCATCTCCCCCGTTCATCGCAATCGTTCTCTTATTAGCCATTATAAGAGGGATAAGATGGTTGTGGTGGTGATAGACGTCTTCAGATTTGACCAATGAACTTTGGCAATCGCGTGGAAAATTTGTGAATTTGGTTATTCACCATGTACGAGGATATATCCCCACTAATTATCCATGGTTGAATGGTTAAAGCACCCAACTCATAATTAGTGAATTCGTACATTCAATCCCTACTAGATGCATGCCAATGTGGTCCCTTAATGAATATTGGAATCTCATCATCCATATATAACAAATTAGTGTGGTATATTCATATCAGAATATAAAAAAATTAAGAAAAATATGTGAATTTCCCTTTTTTTTTGGCGCTTATTACAAAAGAAACTGAAGGGGACTTGATAACCATCCATTATTTGCAGCCACGCATTCTCTGCACTTTGAAAAATCTAAAGAGATACCTACATGAACATTGTATTCAATCAAATCGTTTTTTCTTCCAAAGAAGTTATTTGTGATAGTAATGCAATATCTAAACCATTATGTTCAAAGTCTTCGACCCATCTCCCACGTTCATCGCAATCGTTCTCTTATTAGTCATTATAAGAGGGATAAGATGGTTGTGGTGGTGATAGACGTCTTCAGATTTGGCCAATTAACTTTGGCAATCGCGTAGAATTTTTGTGAATTTGATTATTCACCATGTACGAGGATATATCCCCATTAATCATCCATGGTTGAATGGTTAAAGCACCCAACTCATAATTGGTGAATTAGTAGATTCAATCCCTACTAGATGCATGCCAATGTGACCCTTTAATGAATTTTGGAATCTCATCATCCATACATAACAAATTGGTGTAGTATATTTATATCATAATAAATGAACATTAAGAAAAATAATACCATGGTTTTTAAGCACCCTTTGATTATAAAAGTGCATGGTATACATAGAGTACTGTAATAGCTAGATAGAAAATAAATTAAAAAAATAAAGAGTTGTTATACAAAAAAACCAACACCGCTTTCATACGGCCCCAACTGAGCAAGACAATGTCTCAAATGTCATTCGAGTTTTCTAGATTAAGAAAATGGGGGAAAAAAGGACTTACGGGCAGAAACGTTAGTGGATTAACTGAAATTCAGACATGTGGAGAATACTCCGAGTTTTTGTAGATCACGAGAACATGATGGTGGTGCAGACTGGTAGTGTATGGAAGCATCTTGATGCAGTGGGCAACCATTAAATTCTTAGCGACTAATTATAGATATCTTGGCAGATTTCCTCCATTAGCATTGCATTTAAGTTATGTTTAGTAGTTTGAGATGCGTCAGTCGGTTTTTCCAAGTTTATATTCTGCTGCTGTGACAGTCATGTATTTTATTGCTAAATGATTTGAGTTGAGCAAGGTTCTTATGTGTTGTTTATCCCCTTCCTTTAATTGATTATTCAGCCAAAGAAAAGACGTGAACACGAAGGAAACCATGTCAAGAAGGAAAATCATTGTATAAACAAACTTCTCAACCACTTGCTTTGTCACACGTATGCGGCGGCGCGGCAATTGTCCACCCTCAAGAAATAAAAAAATAAATATGGATTTATTCCTGGCAAATATGTAGAGACAAGGAATTCTTGTCTCCGATTAGTGAAAAATGTGAATGGGAGTCGCCACCTAGTATTCTAGTTACTAGGAACCCTAACTGGTCTTTAGAGATCGGGTACGGAGACTGATTGCATAAAGGGAAGGTATTAGCACCCCAACTATGCTCTATCTAAGGTAGGTTGCATTTTTTTAATGTCTGATAAAATCTAAGGTCGTGTTGTGGTTTCTTATTGTTCGGAATACGCATTACATGTAATGTCATACCCCAGGTTCTATTGTCCGAAAAAAAGAATTAAATATCCGGAATATGCATTACGTGTAATGTCATACCTCGGATACTAAGAGAAACAAAATAAAATTTTTGTTGTTTTTGAAATTTTGGCCAATATTCTCTTGACTTTAATAAACTGGTTATTAAAACCAAAATGCATGCTAAAACATTGTTTTTTTTGGTGTATGAAAAAATACAATATGATTTTTTTTAGCTTTGAGACATTTGGCCGTATGCACAAAAACATTTTTCTTTTTTTTCAATTTTTTTGTATTTTTGGAAGTTTTTTTTTTTGAAGAAAACTAGGTATTTTAATACCAGATTTGTATTTTTACGACATAAAAATACTACCCGATATTAATCAAAATAACATAAATAAAAAGTGGGAACATCACAAGTATTTTTTTAAAAATATTTTTTTAATGGGCCGAATCATGCCCAATTGCATGGGCTAGGCCAAACCTGGCCCATTTACATGGGCTGGGTTGACGTCCCAGCCCAAGCCCAAATGGGCTGGTTACTGTGCATCAGCACAGTAACCAGCCCACGTTGCATTTTGCAGCAGAACGTGAATTATTCACCTTCTGCATGCAAGGGTAGGTAGGGACAACAAGAGAAAAAAATGAACGGGGGAGAAGGAGGTTACCCGGGGTGGCGTCGAGGTGGCAGTGTTGGTGGCCGGCGATGCTTCTTCTTCCTCTCCCTCCTCTGTTTCTGCTTTTTTTTTTCTTTTTTTTTCTTTCCTTTTCTCCTCCTCTTTTCTGCTCTGTCCTCTCTCTTCTTCTCTCTTTGTCTCTCTCTCCCCTCTTTTCGGTCCTTCTTCTCTCCCCTCCTGTGGTTTTTTTTTCTCTCGGTCCCCCACTGTATTTATAGGAAAACAAGGGAGGGCGACGTGCTGGGGCGGCCACTGTTGGCCGCCCCTCCACTATCCTTTCAACGGATAAAAAGCCAGGCAAGTGGGTGTCCATTGTGGGCGCCTTTTTGAGCAAAAACCGGGAAAGAAGTTCGGCGAAAAGTGGGGAAGAAAATCTTCTTCTTCCCCTGCCTCGCGCGTCCAGGGGAAGAAGAAGACCCACAATGCCGTCAAAACGGCACCGTTTCGGGCTTCTCTGTTTTTTTTTTTTGTGGCAACAATGCATGAAATGCGTTGTTTTGGTCAAAACGCGTCGTTTCATTTAAAGAAAAAGGCACCAAAACGTGTCAGATTCAAATTTAGGATTTCTTCAAGTAAGTCCCTAATTGGCCATTAAACTTCAATATTTATGCAATTAAGCCCCTGAGTTGACCAAATCAACTTTCAAAAATTATAATTTGACCCACAACTTTAATTGTTTCCAATTTAAAGCCCAAATTAACTCCAAAATCAATTTTTTTGCAATTAAACTCTCCATAAATTCAATTAAACCTTCAATAAAATTTAATTGAGTCCATAAACTTCTAATTTTGGACTTTTCTTCCTCAAATTGAATTTTCTTTATCATCGGGGCTCTCATCAGTCAATGATATACTGTCAAATTTTAATTTTTTATTTTTGAACATCATCAATCAATTTTTGAGCATTTTTAGGACGCTCTGACATTTCTTTTTCACTGTTATATATATATATATATAATTTTTTTTTAATATATATTTTTTGTATTTTTTTGTATTTTATTATTTTTTATGTGAGGACCCAAAAATGGGTTACAACAGATGCCCCCTCTTTATAATACTTACGAAGCAAAGATTTTGCATGGTAAGTGTTGTAAAGATAGACAAACCTATATTTTCGACACCAACCTCCTCCAACTTGGCTGGCTAGAAATCCCATTCGGCTATTTCTTTGTATCAAAGCAAAAAAAGTTATGTGTGGTTGGGCTACTATTGAAATTCCTTTCGCCAATCCCCTCTAACCAGAACCAAAATCCTACGTGGTTAGGATAGACTGAGATTCCTTTCGCCAATCCCCTCTAACCAGAACCAAAACTCTGCGTGGTTAGGATAGACTGAGATTCCTTTCGCTAATCCCCTCTAACCAGAACCAAAATCCTATGTGTGGTTAGGATAGACTGAGATTTCTTTCGGCAATCCCCTCTAACCAGAACCAAAATCCTGCGTGTGGTTAGGATATACTGAGATTCCTTTTGGCAATACACTCTAACCAGAACCAAAAACCTGTGTGGTTAGGATAGACTGAGATTCATTTCGGCAATCCCCTCTAACCAGAACCAAAATCTTGTGTGTGGTTAGGATAGACTGAGATTCCTTTTGCCAATCCCCTCTAACCAGAACCAAAAACCTGTGTGTGGTTAGGATAGACTGAGATTCCTTTTGGCAATCCCCTCTAACCAGAACCAAAATCCTGTGTGTGGTTAGGATAGACTGAGATTCTTTTCGCCAATCCCCTCTAACCATTACCAATGTTTGTGTGTAGCTCGATCAACCTGAAATCCCATATGGAGATTCCCTTTAACCAAAGCTGCATGAGATCCCATTTGGCAACCTCAACCAAAACCAAAAAAAATATGTGTAACTCGGTTAACTTGAAATCACATCTGGCGATTCCCTTTAACCAAAGCTACATGAGATCCCATCTGGCGACCTCATTAAACCAAAAACAAAAAAATATGTGTAACTCGGTTAACCTGAAATCTCATCTGGCGATTCCCTTTAACCAAAGCTATATGAGATCCCATCTGGCGACCTTATTACTGGAACTAAAAACTGTGTGTAGCTCGGTCAACCTGAAATCCCATCTAGCGATTCCCTTTAACCAAAGCTACATGAGATCCCATCTGGCGACCTCATTCAACCAAAACAAAAGAATGTAAAACAAAAAACGGTCTCATTGTAATGGGTTACCTACCCAGGTGGAAAGAGTATGAAAAACGGTCTCATTATGATGAGTGACCTACTCAGATGGAAAGAATATGAAGTGCGGTCTCATTGTAATGGGTGACCTACCTAGATGGAAAAAATATGAAAAACGATCTTATTATGATGGGTGACCTACCCAGATGGAAAAAAAATATGAAAACCGGTTTTATTATGATGGGTGACCTACCCAAAGAAAAAAGGAAAGGGCGGTCTCATTATAATGGGTGACCTACCCAAGTGGAAGAATGACCTCATTATAATGGGTGACCTGCCCAGGTAAAAATAAAAACATGGAGAATTGGTAGTGTTGTAATGGGTGACCTACCCAGATGGAAAAAATATGAAGTGTGGTCAAGTGTCCACAAACTCATTGGACCTTAACTCATATATTTTCCTTAAGCAAGTAAACAAAACAAATTGTGCATGCAATACTCTAAGATGTAATGATAATGCATGCACCCTTACCTGACTTGAAACATAGGTCCCTGAGGTTTCGTAAAACCCTTTCCTTAGTATGAGCTTGTCTTGTGTTTTTGCAATCAGTTGCTGGCATGTGTTTGTTGCACTGTCTTTTTATTTTAAGGAAGAAATCTCCACTTCTACACTAGGCGCCCCATCACCTTCTTTTTGCCAATGTTTTATTTGTCTTTCTCAAAATAAAGGGCTTTTGGTGTTTTTTTTTTTTGACATAAAAGAAAAGGACATGGTTTCCTAAAGAAAATGAATCTTTAACAACACGAAACAAACTTGAACTTGTTCATGACTACAAGTACTGTCAACATACACACTAAAGACTTGTTTAAGCAATTCCCAATACCAGTTTTCTCGGGTATTGTCGTTGTCTTTAGGTTAAGCTCTTCGCTTTTTTGTTTTTTTGTTTTGTATTTCAAAAGTGACCTTCTGCTTCATCTTTTGCAAAGGTTTCAAGCATAGACTTGAAAAGGCTGTATATATATAAAAAAAATTGTCTCATACTAGCATTTTTCTTGCACGAAGCACAACAGATTACCATACTTTATCAAACCATGTGGGTCATGAAAACAAAGTTTATCAAACCAAGTTACATGCGCTTGATTAGAAAGGACTTTTAAAGGCTTGTAATGTAGGCTATAGGTATGGGCTATGAAAGAAGAATTTCATGGTCTCAAAAAGTGTTTAAGGGTTTTAATGATCTAGGATCAACTATTCATCAATCATCTTTCTCTTATATATATATATATATATATATATATATATATATATATATTGATTCTAGGAAAGTCATTTGAAGATTCTGTTTTTGATACCAAAACCCAAAGTTTGTAACTCTTCTTTGTTTTTCAGAATGTTGCCTTTAGTGCCTTTGTTGTGTCTACTAAATGAGACATAACCAATCCCCTCATCTATCTTCACTGCTTTGTCTGGATGATAATAAGAGACCAAATATTACATGAGCAATTCTAGCATCCCTTTTCACTGCTTTGTTTGGATAGTCTTGGGTTCGACATTAGTATTAATTTTTTCTACCCTCTAGTCGGGCTCTTTTTTTTTTTTGTCGTTAATCTTTGTCTTGAACCTTCCCTTTTCCTATTGATTCTGTTAGTGTCTTCCCAATACTTCTTATTTGCCCCCAGTATGGGGTGTGATCCTAGTTAGGGTTGTGATAAAGAAAAAAACGATCCAACTCAAATAGGGACTACGAAGGATGAAATTATTTAGAAACGTGAATGGATGCCAAAGATGGCCTTTCCTCATTTCATAACGCACATTATTAAGTTTGATAAACCTTGTTCTTATCCTAGGAAAATATGTATGATTACAGAGATGGTTAACTAACCATTCATCCACGCAAATCCAACAATGCTACTAGAGACAAAGTTTTATCTCAGGGTTAGCTTTGAGGTTTATTTTGGTTTGGTCACTTCTTTAATAGGAAATGCTTAAATTTCATCTTTGAGCACTATATGATGCATTTCTTGTAATCATGCACAAAATCAGTTCTTTTAAGATACACAATCTAAGTATGGTGAGAGCAATGCAATGACAGGGTTCTTTATACAAAGAAATCATGGCCAAACTTTACTTTATTGATTTCAGGAGAAAACTGAACATAGTTAGACATAATATCTCTTTACAGAGTCGGAATTCACAGGTCTGGCTAGATCTTCTCCATCCATTCTAGACAATTTCAGAGCTTCTCCTGAGAAAGCCTTCCTTACTACATAGGGACCTTCATAATTTGGAGCCCACTTGTTGCGATCTTCTCCCGGCAGAGATAACAGTTTCTTTAACACTAGATCTCCTTCTTGGAGCACACGAGGTCTAACCTTCTTGTCATATGCCTTGGCCATCCTTTTCTGGTAAAGCTGATGATGACAGATTGCGGTTATCCTCCTTTCACTGATCAAGTTTAACTGCTCATATCTCACCTTGTCCCAATCAGCCTCTTGTAATTCTGAATCTATCAACACCTTTAATGATGGGATGTCAACTTCCAATGGCATTACTGCCTCCATTCCATATACCAACGAATATGGGGTTGCTCCGGTAGAGGTTCTTATTGTAGTACGATATGCGTGGAGAGCAAATGACAACATTTCGTGCCAATCTTTATAGGTGACTACCATTTTTTGAACGATTTTCTTGATGTTCTTATTGGCTGCTTCCACGGCCCCATTCATCTTTGGCCTGTATGGTGAGGAATTTGAATGTTTGATCTTCCATTTAGTACAAAGCTCTGCTATCATTTTGCCATTAAAATTCTGAGCATTATCAGTCACTATCTTTTCTGGCAACCCATAACGACAAATCAAGTCTTTCTCTATGAACCTCTTTACCACTTTCTGAGTCACATCAGCGTATGAACAGGCTTTTACCCATTTCGTGAAATAATCAATGGTTACAAGGATGAATCTATGCCCATTGCTGGCTTTTGGGTTAACAGGCCCGATCATATCAATTCCCCACATTGCAAACGGCCAGGGAGATACTAGATTAAACAAAGGGGTCGGAGGTGCATTGACTCTATCATTATGCACCTGGCACTTGTGACATGTTTTAACGTAGTCAATGCAGTCTTTCTCTAATGTCATCCAGAAATAACCAGCCCTTTGTATTTTCCTTGCCATCATATGTCCGCTAGCATGAGTTGAGCAAATCCCTTCATGAACCTCTTGCAAAGCCTTTCTAGCATCTGTTGCACTTAAACACCTTAGCAAGGTTCCATCAAATGATCTTTTATAAAGAATCTCTCCATCTAGATAAAAACTCATAGCCAATCTCCTTAGGGTCTTCTTATCCGTCTTCGAAGCTTCCTCTCGATATTCCTGCTTTTGCACGAAGTTCTTGATATCGTAATACCAAGGCTTCCCATCTATCTCTTCTTCAATGGAGTAACAATAAGCTGGATTATTTCTAATGTCAATGTGTACTGGTTGTACCCTATGCCCGAGATCAATGGTAGCCATAGCAGCCAAAGTAGCCAAAGCATCTGCAAAATGGTTCCCTTCTCTTCCCAAGTGAGTGAACTTTATCTTTTCGAAGTTGCCTAATAGTGAGGACAAGTATTCCTGGTAAGGCTTTAACTTTTCTTCCTTGGTTTGCCATTCTCCTTTCACCTGACAGATAATCAACATTGAGTCACCATATACATCCAGCTTTTTAATCTTCATCTCTAATGCAACTTCTAAACCAAGAATACAAGCTTCATATTTAGCTGTATTGTTGGTGCATTCAAAATGCAATTTAACTGAAACTAGATACAACTTTTGATCAGGAGAGACTATCACTGCACCAACCCCATTACCATATACATTCACTGCTCCGTCAAAAAACATAGTCCACCAATCTGTCATCTCTTCTTCTCTCTCTATTGATAATAAATTTTCATCCAGAAAATCAAAATCCAGTGGCTCGTAATCTTCAATAGCATTATCAGCTAAGTGGTCAGCAATCACGCTCCCCTTCACAGCTTTTTGTGTCATATATACGATATCATATTTTGATAGCAAAACCTGCCACCTTGCAATTCGGCTGGAGAGATAGGGCTTGTTACATATGTACCTCAATGGATCCACTTTTGAAATTAACCAAGTGGTGTGATATAACATATAATGTCGTAATCGTTTTGCTGCCCATCCCAATGCATAACATAGTTTTTCTATTACCGTGTATCTAGACTCACATTCAGTGAACTTTTTACTTAGATAATAGATAGCCCTTTCTTTCCTCCCGGTTTCATCATTCTGTCCAAGTACACATCCCATAGCTGTTTCCGTCATTGTCAGATACAATAGTAAAGGCCTTCCTAACGTAGGAGGCACAAGCAAAGGCGGTATTCTGCAAATAACACTTGATTTTATTGAATGCCTCTTCACACTCCTCATTCCAAGTCCTAGGATTCTTTTTCCTCAACAGTCGGAAGATAGGTTCACATGTGGTAGTTAGTTGGGCTATGAATCAGGCAATATAGTTCAGCTTGCCCAAAAATCCCTTCACCTCTTTCTCTGACTTTGGGGTTGGCATGGATTGGATGGCTTTTGCTTTATCAAGATCCACCTCTATACCTCTACCACTGACTACAAATCCCAGCAGCTTGCCGGACTTAACCCTAAATGAACATTTTACAGGGTTGAGCCTTAATTCATACTTTCTCAATCTCTCAAATAACTTCCTCAACACCTTGACATGATCTTCTCCCTCTTTTGACTTGGCAATCATATCATCCATATACACCTCGATTTCTTTATGCATCATATCATGGAATAAAGTCACCATAGCTCTTTGATAGGTGGCACCTGCGTTCTTTAAACCGAACGGCATAACCTTATAGCAGTAGGTTCCCCAAGGGGTGACAAAAGTTGTTTTTGCCCTGTCTTCTATAGCCATCTTTACCTGGTTGTATCCTGAGAAACCATCCATAAAGGAATACGTGGAACTATGGGCAACATTGTCCACTAAAATATCTATATGAGGTAGTGGAAAATCATCTTTAGGGGCTAGCTTTGTTAAAATCCCGGAAGTCCACACAAACTCTAATTTTCCCTTCCTTTTTTGGTACGACAACAATGTTGGATACCCACTGCGGGTATGTAACAACTTCGAGGAATCCAACATTCCATTGTTTCTTGAGTTCTGCTTTCACTTTGATCCATGTATCCAGGTGTGCTCTTCTCAACTTCTGCTTGACTGGTTTACACCCTTCATCTAATGGGATCTTGTGTACCATGATATTTGTGTTCAACCTAGGCATATCCTCGTAAGACCAAGCAAAAACATCTGAGTACTCATGTAGTAAAACACTTAACTCCGCCATTTGCTTAGGCGTATTAGTGTCCCTATTTTCAATTCTTTTTTAGAATGATCACAACCTTCATTTATAATTTCAAGTTCTTCAGCAGCAGGTTCCCATCTTTTTTCATGTTGCTCTACTAGTTTTGTGAATTCTTTGATATTGTTTTCATCCCCTTCTTCTTCTTCCATCATGGTCACATGTTCGTTAAAGTTTGGCCATTCATTCTTGACATGAAATGTATGTGATGTTGTGGAAGGTTCGCTTTCAGGCTTCCTGAAAGAGGAAAATGTTTGATGTAAAACCGAGAAGAGAAAAAGACAGATGAATGTAGAAAAAGTATGATCTCCTTGATTATGATAAAAGTGGAATCACTGATAAAGACAAAATCTAGTTGACATCATGAGCCTTGATTATCAACTAGAATGACAAAAGCAAATAACAAACAAAAGCATATGAAGGCAAACACAAGGGGTTTACATTTTAAATACTATCGGAGCTTCTTGGGTCACCCAGTTTTGAAACTTTTCACCTTCGGCCAACCTTCGCACAAAAGTCTTGGTGGGCAGTTCTTCTAGAATATGAACAGTCAGTTGTGGTAGCACTTCATCTTCCATTTTAACTATTGTTTTTGTGCCATTTCCTTCCTCCTTATCTTCTTCCAAGGTGTTGATGCTCATAGTTGCCATCCTTTGAATATCATCTTCTGCTCGGTTATCTGGTTGCATCACATACGTTGCCTTTGGGAAAGAAACCATCAGTGGAGGGATTTCCAATTCTTCTTCTTCAGGATCCCTTCCCTCGATTCTAGCCATTCTTTATTCTCTTCATTTATTAGCAGCCCAATGATGATCTTCCTTCTTAGGATTATATCTTAGCCCAAATCTTTGGTCGGCAGCTTTCATTGTGATTGGCTTAATCCTTTTTGGTATTCCCGTGATAGGGTCATATTGGAATGGGATTCCACGTTCCAAGAAGCATCTAACTATCATCTTTGTTGCTTCTAATATCTTCGGTTTTCTTAGCATTGTGCTTTCAAGTACCCACTCAGTGTTTACAAGCTCAAAGGCATGAAGATTCTCATCCGTGCAATCATCTGCCTCTAGGAAGGGTATGGTCACATTCTTTACCATGGAGATTGTTTCCTTTGCTTTGACGGTTACCAACATCCCTTTCATGATATATTTCAAACACTAGTGTAATGATGAAGGTACTGCTCCAGCTGTATGAATCCAAGGCCTTCCGAGTAACATACTATAAGAAGGGTGGATATCCATAACTTGGAATGCTGTTAAGAACATTTGTGGTCCCACATACAACTCTACCTCTAAAATCCCAAGGATTGGTCTAGGTGAGCCATCATATGCTCTTGCCATCATAGTACTAGGCTTCATATGAGATTCATCAACTGGCATTTCTTTCAGCATATATTTTGGCAATACATTAAGAGCTGAGTCGTTATCAACGAGTACCTTTGCAATAAGACAATCTTTGCATTTCACAGTGATATACAATGGTTTGGTATGCCCAGTTCCTTCAGCACCTAGTTCGTCAGCCGTGAAATATAGGTAATTAGAAGCGTGGATTCTCCCTACCAAGTGCTCCATGGTTTTTTGTTCAATGTCCTGGGGTACATATGCCTCATTCAGTACCTTTTGTAAGGCATTTCGATGAGGCTCTGAGCTTAGTATCAAGGACATGAGAGATATCCTTGCTGGAGTCTTTTTGAGTTGATCCACTATGAAATACTCACTATGCTTTATCAACTTTAGAAATTCATTTGACTCCTTTTCTGTTACTGGCTTATTCACCACCATTTCCTTACTTTTGGTCCTCTTCAACTCCTCGGGTGTAAAACAGCGGCCACTTCATATTAGCCCACTAACCTCAGAATGAAATAAAGGGAGTGGGGCTTGAATGTTCGAGGTACAAACATAGTTATATGGCATTGCACTGTGATCTCTTTTTGTAAATGAAGGTTTAGTCAAGATCAGCTTTGGTAACCCATTAGCCAAAGTTTGAACTCTACATACCTCTGACAATTTATCTTGGCCTTCCATCATACTCACTTCTTGGTTGCCCCCCATGGTTTCAAGTCTCAATTCTCCCATGAGTAGCATCTTTGCAACCTTCTGGCGAAACTTTACATAATCCTCGATGTGATGTCCCTCCATCCTGTGGAACTCACAATAGTTATCACTTCCTAGCTGTCATGTAATGCTTATTTTTAGGAATCTTGATTGTAACAACATATTGTACAACCTCTTCATGGATACCTTCAACATTTGGCTTTGATTGCCAATCTCTATCATGCCCACTCCAAAATTACTAGTAGTATGTTTAGGCAATGAATTTGAATTGACATTAGGTGCGTCTTCAAAAGATACCCACCCTATTTTGATGAGTTCTAACAACTTCCTTTTAAAAGCGTAGCAAGTTTCAATTGCATGCCCATAATTTCCGGCATGGTATTCGCAAGCTAGTTCTGGCTTGTACCATATAGGAAAGGGCGGTTGGATTTGCGGTAGAAGGATTGGAGTTATTTGCCCAATGCTTAGCAATTTAGCATATAAATCTTTTAAAGGCATTGGTAATGGAGGTAATTGCTCAGAAGTATATTTGGTATATGGCCTTTGATAGTTGTTTCGGATATTAGGTGGGTGATTTATTCGGTTGGTTGAATTTGGGGGCAAGGGTTTGGTAAAGTTTATGTTGGTGAATTGGGGGGTAGATGTTTCTGGGTTTGGGTAATTTACTCTTTTGCCTTTATACCCTCCCTTTAAGTTGTTAACATCTCCTTCTCTTCTTCTTCCAGAATAACCCTTTTTCTCTAAAGGCTCCAGTATGCGCCTGACTTTAATGCCTTGCTCTATTCTCTCTACTACGCGTACCACATCATAAAAATGCTGAGATGAGCTGCCTATTAAATGCTCATAATAAGGTGCTTTAAACGTATTGGCAAATAAAGTCACCATCTCTGTTTCGATTAAAGGAGGTTGGACATGTGTTGCC
This sequence comes from Populus tomentosa, assembly GCA_018804465.1. Taxonomy (NCBI): domain Eukaryota; kingdom Viridiplantae; phylum Streptophyta; class Magnoliopsida; order Malpighiales; family Salicaceae; genus Populus; species Populus tomentosa. The sequence continues at coordinate 11,134,350 of CM031998.1, read as the reverse complement.
TCATCTTGCCATCTTTGTGCATACACCTTGACTGACTCTTGGCTTCTCTTTTCCATGGACATCAAGCTTGTTCGGTCTGGGGCTATTTCCAGGTTAAATTTGTATTGTTTGAGGAAAGCCTCTACCAAATCTTTCCATTTCTTAATTTTAATAGTCTCCAACCTCATATACCAGTTTAAAGTAGAGCCTGATAGACTATCTTAAAAAAAATAGATCAACATTTTATCATCATGGATTACTTCGGCCATCTTATTGCAGTAAGATTGTAGGTGCGTGTTTGGGCACTCCAAGCCTATATATTTGGTAAATTTTGGGATCCTGAAATCTTTTGGTACCATGATGTTTTGTACCAAACACACATCAGCTGCTCGCGTTGGGTCGAACCAATCATTTCCTTCTACAGCTCTCAACCATTCCTCTAATGCAGATATCTTATCTTGGCTTATGAAATTGCTTGACCTACTATCAACAGGCCCATCCGTCGTTAAATCCACGGTGGGTAGCGTGTGAGCTGGCCGGATAGGGATGGCTGGCATAAAATGTTGTTCTGCTACTGAATCTGCCCCCAGAATTGGCGATGCTATGGGAATGTGAGTTACGGGTGAACTTGTAGATGGCTGGGCGGATGTTCCCTCCCCACTTTTTGCTTTTAACAGTTGTTCAAGCATATTAGTCATCCGTGACACTTCATTTTTCACTGATTCTAATTCTCTCTGGTAGCGAGATTCTAGGAGAGCCCTTTCTTCGTGTTCCATTCTTGTTATGAATCTGGTGTAATGAACCTTGTATGGGGGACCTATGTTTCAATTGCGGTATGCAAATGACATATTATAAACAAATGTATGATGCAAATAGGATGCATATGTATATTTTAATGAACTGATTCATGACTTTTGTAAACTTTTAAGCAAGATTTCTGAGTTGAACTGATTGCTGTAAAGAGTATTTGCCAAGTTCTTCATCAGTTTTGACCATCAACATTCAAGTGGAAAGAAAGATAGGTTATAACCTTTTTATAACGAACTGAAGCTTGTACAAAAAAGTTATAAATCAACAGCCCTAATACAATAACTACTTTAAAAGGCATTCCCCTTATCAACTAAGTCTTCAACAAAGGAAATGAGAGCCCCCATGTATTCTCGATACTTTATAGCACTATTTCCAACTTGGGTGGCTTGTTGCATCATCCTCTCAGCATAACGGGCCACTTGCCCAACTTGTTTCGTCATATGTTTTATTTTTGCATGCAACAAGGCATTATCTGTGATTATCACTTCATTGCTGGCTCCTAAGGCTTCATTGCTCCTTTCCAATGTTTGGACCATTGTCTCAAACAATGTTAATGTAGTCCTGGCTCTTTGTAATTCTTCTCTTTCGATGTCTAGCTCAGCGATTTTGGAGTTCATTTGAACTGCAAAGCTATCAATATCTTGACATTCCTGGCGCACTTGCTTCAGCTCATATAACTCTTTTTCTATTTCACCATAATGTCTTCTTAACCGCTCTTCTTGTATTTTCAGCTCAGATTGTAGAATCATGATCTGTTCTTTTGAATACTCGGCCCTTTTCTGGTAACCTCTTATATCAACCTCGGCAGTCTTTCTCATACTTCTCTCCTCCTCCAACTATACCATATATTGGGCACGTGCTCTTCTTTCTTCTTCTATGTCGGGGTGGGCTTGTCGATTCTTTTCTTTTTCAATTCCTATCTTTCTTATGAAACTGCTCCTTTCTCTCTTCAAAGAATCCAATGTCTCTTTATCTGTATTTATCTTGCCTTTCATTGATTTCTTTATCTTGATCAACTCTTTTTTCTGTGAGCCCATTTTTGTGAACCAGTTTATCATTTTCAATTATGAGATCTTTCACCTCCTTCTGGCTTCCTTTGGCTATTGCTTCAGCTATCTCTGCTCTTTTCTACCATGTTTTGCAAGATATTAATTGCTCCTCTTTCTCTTCTAATTGTTGTTGTAAGCAATTCCTCATCGTATTTTCTTCTTCTACTTGTTTTTCCAGGACTTGTTGTTGCCTTTTGCTTTTGCCGAGGTCTATGCCACATCGTTCCAACTGTCTTCTTAGTTCTTCCTCATTAAGAGTCCTTTTTCTTTTTAGGTGCTCCATTGTTGACTCAGGATGCTTAAGTGTTAAAGACTCTATTACCCCAGGAAGCTTTCCATTTCTCCAAATTGCATAATTCTGACTGACAGATGAGTCAAACATACTGCCTTCTTCCCAAAAAAAAGAAGGCCTTTCCCAGTCTTGTAGAATGAGTTCCATTTCTTTGAGGTATGGTTGATGTTTGAATAAACCCATGAAATCTGCTAAACCCAGAGTTCTTGGTGCATACTGCATTCCACCTAACTGTCTTGTGACTAGTGCTGGGGCATAACTAATGTATCCAATTACACCAATTAGGGGAACCCATACCTTACTCCCACAACTCATTATACAGATTGTGTTATTCATCCATGGTGCTTTCCATTTGAAGTTGCTTTGTGGTAGTGTAGAATACTTCTTTATCCATGCTTTCTCATCCCAATTGTCGCACGTCGGAAAATCCACGCGGCATCGGGCCTGGAGACTTTTTGTCTTCTTTCTCGTTTTGCTTGGTTTGGTTCGTTGGAGTCGCTACCTAGTATTTCATTGAAGGCTACTAGGAAATCCGGGTGTACTGGTCTCGTCAGAGATTCACGGGTAAGAGACTGGTTGTGGTTAGGAAAGGTATTAGCACCCCTAACACACCCTACCTGAGGTAAGCTGCTTCGTGGACTTGATGTGTTAAAGAAGTTTTAAAATTCGGTTCATTCATCAAATTTTAAAAAATACAACTTACATGTAAGTTCATAATTCTTTATCCGTGAGCAAATCAGAATATTAAATTCTTCTTTATTCTTGCAATTTTATCATAAAAACAAAAATTCATAAACCAAATACACACCACATTTACTTTCGAGCTTCATAGACTTGATGTGATTTTAAAAATAAAATTTTAGCTCAATTCTAAGGCTTTGATAAATCAGTTATTAGTTTCCAGAATATATGTAGATACATGTTCTACATTTTTATGGAAAATACAACATGATTTTTATCTGTCCTTTAGATATTTGTGCATATAAATTAAATTCATTTTTTTCAATAACATACTAAAAAAAATACAAGCACACACAAACATCTCTTTTTCTATTATTATTTACTCTTTCTTTTCTTTTCTTTTGTTTTTTTGTTCTTTTTGTACATCACATTACAAAATTATAAAAAATTAAACACTAAAAAAAATTACATTATATAATTTACAAATTACAAAATAGTCCCTAAACTCAGGAAAACAATTCTGGGAAGCATTATGGGTCTCCTGAATAGTAGCGGCTCGTCTTCCCACGTGCCGCCGCTGGAAACCTGAAAAAACAGGGGTGCATGGAGTGGCTTCCTCCCCTCTTCACTTTTCTACCGGCGGTGACACCCACCGTCACCTGCACAAGAAGAAAAACACAAGCCAGTCGATTTTACTTCTTCATTTTTACAGATCTGCTTTTGGTTCCATTTTTCTTCTCCTTCGGAGATGGTTCTGCTGTGAAGGAGAGCCCTTTGCTTTGGATATTCTGTGAACGAGGGTTACTGGAGGTGCGATCTGGCGGTGGCGCTATTGTCCGTGGCAACTGAAGCTGCGGTGGAGATGTGAGCGACTGTCCGATCGGAAGGCAAAGAAGAAATGGCGCTTGCGGCTGAAGAGGGAGACCGTGGGTCTGTCGCCGGTTGAAGAGGGAAGATCTGATGGCCGTGCGCTGCAAGGTGGTGTTCTCGGTGGGGGCTGAGAGATGAGAGGGACGGTGGGTTTCTCTGGAGGGGAGATGAAGATCGTCTGGTCAGTGGGGTTCGGTGGAGGCTGATTTGTGAGGGTGGGGAAGATCGGCTGGCGGTTGTTGTTGGAGAAGAAGAGAAAAATCTGATCGGGGGGGGGGGTGGCGACTCCGGGTGAGGGAGAAGAAAGTGAGATGGTCGGATCTGTGGGGATGGAGAGACTATAGGAGATGGGTGAGGGGGCGGCTCTATTTGGCTCCGGGTGAAGGAGAAGAAAAATCAGGATGGGGCGGCGGCCGGCTCTTTGCTGAGGGAGAAGAAAAGTTCAGCTTTTAGGGTTTCTCCCCTTTTTGTCTTGCCTTCCCCAAATTACAAAATGACCCCCCCTCTCTTTTGAGTTTTGAACGTATATTTATAGGTAAAATGTTGTGAGGGGCTCAAAACTGGTCCCTCAACTTTTTTTTTTGTAAATTTGATTCTTTCTTATTTTTTTTTTATTTTTTGAAAACGAGCAATATCAACGTCGACTCAAATAGGAAAATCAATGATTTTAAAAATAACGCGTGAAAAGTCGAACGCGTTCCAAAAACCTTTGAAAATTTAAATTCTTTTTTAGACGACGTTGAAAATGCTAAAAACGATGCAAATATATTAAATACATAATTGTTTTTTGGATTTTTGTTGTTTGTCGCACCCCAAAAAATCCGAAGCGAAGCGCGACATCGGGCTGGCGATTTTTCATCGTTGCGTAATGTTTTGCTTTGAATTCGTTCGTGGGAGTCGCCACCTAGTAATTTATTAAGGGCTACTAGGAAACCTGATGTACTGGTCTTATCAGAGATTGCGGGTAAGGGACTGGTTGTGGTTAGGGAAGGTATTAGCACCCCTAACACACCCTACCTGAGGTAAGCTGCTTCGTGTTCTGATGTGATTTAAAAATTTAAAATATTAATCAAATTCTAAGGCTTGAATAAATCAGTTATTAAATCCCCGAATATATGTAGAAACTTGTTCTCATATTTTCATGGAAAATATAACTTGATTTTATTTGTCCTTGAGATATTTAACCATATTTAAATTAAAAATTAAATCTTTTTTATCTTTTTTTTTATTTTTATAATTCAATAACATAAAATAAAAATACAAACATACACAACTTTTTTTTTTATCATTTATTTTTCTTTTCTTTTCTTTTTTTTCTTTTTTCTTTTACATCACAATACAAATACAAATACAAAATCAAATACAAATACAAATACAAATTCAAAATCAAAACAAATAAATAAAAATTACATTAATTAATTCAAAATTTACACAATAGTCCCTAAAACTCCAAAAAATTCAGGGAAGGACTTCTGGGGGCTGCGTGAACAGTGCATGCGCGTGGATCCACGCGTCCCCGCCACTGGCGGCGCGTGGCTCCACGCGCCACCGCTGAGAAAATCAGCAACCGGTGGATCCGGCTCGTCTCTGTTTCCTCTTCTTCTCCTCGCCGGCGGTGAAGGTCACCGCCACCTGCAACAACAAAAAAAATACTCAAACAGCAATCGGTTTTTATTTTCCTTTCCGTTACAGATCTGCTTCTCTTTGATCTGCAGAAGCAGATCGGTTCTTTTCTTTAGTCAGATCGATCTCGCCTCTGTTTTCGTTCCTCTGCTGGTTGCTGGATCTTCGGACGGCGGAGGGCTGGAGGCTGGAGCTGCTGCGATCCGGGCGAGCTGTCGATTGGCCGGTGGATCTGTTCTCGGTGCTGCTTCACCGTGGCTGTTGGTCGTCTGTTGAGGGAGAAGAAGATGACGAGGCTGCTGTTCGGGAAGGAGATGCCGCTGCACGGGGATGGGAGATCGGTGGCGGCGGCTGCGGTGAGAGAAGAAGAACGGGAAGAAAAGAAAAAAATGATCTGGGGCTGTTTTTTTTTGGGGTTGTTTGGCTGGGGTAAAAAAACCAAAGGGTGGGGGGCTGCTGGCTTGAGAAAGAAAGGGAGAAGATATCTTGGCCGGCGGCTGGGAAAAATTAAAACCAGAGGGGGGGAAAAGATGGTGGAACCGGCTGAAGAAAAAACCAAAAAATGTGGGGGGCGGCTGCCCTTCAAAAAAAAGATTAGGTTTAGGTTTTTTGTATTTTTTTTTGGTGTTTCCAAAATTATCCCTCCCCTTTTTGCAAGTGTTGGACACCAGTATTTATAGGCAAAAAATATTGACAAGTTTTCAACATTGGTCCCTTAACTTTCCTTTTTTGTAAAATTTGATTTTTCTTGTTTTTTTTTGTATTTTTTGAAAACGAGCAATATCAACGTTGACTCAAATGCAGAAAATCAATGATTTTAAAAATGACGCGTGAAAAGTCGAACGCGTTCGAAAGACCCTTAAAAATTTAAATTCTTTTTTTAGACGACGTTGAAAATGCTAAAATGACGAAAATATATTAAAAAACATATTTTTTGGATTTTCTTTGTTTTTCTCTATTTTTGGATTTTTTTAAAAAAATATATCAAAAACATGGGTCAAAAATTGGGTAGCAACAGATGCCCCCTCTTTACAATGCTTACGAAGCAAAAATCATCAATGTTTTGCATAGTAAGCTTTGTAAAGAAAAACTTGTCTTTCTGTTAAAAAAAAAAAAAACCTTTTTTTTCTTTTTTATTATCCTGAGATCCCATCTGGCGACCTCCTTTACCAAAACCAAAGAATGCGTGTAGCTCGGTCAACCCGAAACCCCAATGGAGATTCCCTTTAACCAAAGCTACATGAGATCCCATCTGGCGACCGCATTCAACTGGAACAAAAATATTGTGTAACTCGGTTAACCTGAAATCCCATCTGGCGATTCCCTTTAACCAAAGCTACCCGAGATCCCATCTGGCGACCTCATTTAACCAAAACAAAAGAATGTGTGAAAAATGGTCTCATTGTATGGGTGACGAACCCCAGAAAAATGATGGTCTCATTGTATGGGTGACGAACCCCAGAAAAATGATGGTCTCATTGTATGGGTGACGAACCCCAATGGAAAGGAGGAAGAGTGGTCTCATTCTTTGGGTGACCTACCCAGGGGGAAGAATGGCCTCATTCTTATGGGTGACCTACCCAGGTAAAAAAAAAGATGGAGAATGGTCTCATTCTAATGGGTGACCTACCCAGAAAAAATGGTGGTCTCATTGTGATGGGTGACCTACCCAAGTGGAAAGGGGAAAGAGTGGTCTCATTCTTTGGGTGACCTACCCAGGGGGAGGAATGGCCTCATTCTTATGGGTGACCTACCCAGGTAAAAAAAAAATGGAGAATGGTCTCATTCTTTGGGTGAACTACCTAGAAAAAATGGTGGTCTCATTGTGATGGGTGACCTACCCAAGTGGAAAAAGGAAGAGTGGTCTCATTCTTTGGGTGACCTACCCAGGGGGAGGAATGGCCTCATTCTTATGGGTGACCTACCCAGGTAAAAAAAATGGAGAATGGTCTCATTGTGATGGGTGACCTACCCAAGTGGAAAGGGGGAAGAGTGGTCTCATTCTTTGGGTGACCTACCCAGGGGGAGGAATGGCCTCATTCTTATGGGTGACCTACCCAGGTAAAAAAAAATGGAGAATGGTCTCATTGTGATGGGTGACCTACCCAGAAAAAATGGTGGTCTCATTGTGATGGGTGACCTACCCAGAAAAAATGGTGGTCTCATTGTGATGGGTGACCTACCCAAGTGGAAAAAGGAAGAGTGGTCTCATTCTTTGGGTGACCTACCCAGGGGAAGGAATGGCCTCATTCTTATGGGTGACCTACCCAGGTAAAAAAAAAAAGAGAATGGTCTCATTCTTTGGGTGACCTACCCAAGATGGAAAAAATGTGAAGTGTGGTCTCATTGTAATGGGTGACCTACCCAGATGGAAAAAATGTGATGAAGTGGTCTCGTTGTGATGGGTGACCTACCCAAATAGAAAGAATATGAAGTGCGGTCTCATTGTAATGGGTGACCTACCCAGATGAAAAAAATATGATGAACTGGTCTCGTTGTGATGGGCGACCTACCCAGATAGAAAGAATGTGAAGTGCGGTCTCATTGTAATGGGTGACCTACCCAGATAGAAAGAATGTGAAAAACGGTCTCATTGTAATGGGTGACCTACCCAGATGGAAAAAATATGATGAAGTGGTCTCGTTGTGATGGGCGACCTACCCAAATGGAAAAAATATGAAGTGCGGTCTCATTGTAATGGGTGACCTACCCAAAAAATGGAAAAAATATGAAGTGCGGTCTCATTGTAATGGGTGACCTACCCAAAAAATGGAAAAATAAATATGAAGAACGGTCTTATTATGATGGGCGACCTACCCAGAGGGAAAAAAAATGTGATATGACAAGTGTGAAAAATAGGACTTACCTGGCGAAGTCCTGAGGGGATGACAAAAGAAGGGCTGGAAAACTTGGTGCTTCCTGATAATTCCCGATCATAGGGTTTGAAAACTCGGTGTTTCCTGACTGCAAGGGTTGAAAACTCGAGGCTTCCCGATTGCAAGGTTGATCTTTCCATTTCTTTGGGATTTTCCTAATGGTAAGGTTTATCCCATCGTCCTTTTATTCCATGATCAAAACCGATTCTTTATTATCATCACCACAATGCTTTTTTTCTTTTTCCACCATCTTGCTGGACCTCATTAAGGATTTTCCTGTAACAATTCAAAAATATGTGCAAATGGTTGTTAGATGATATGCATGCATCCTTACCTGATTCGAAATATAGGTCCCCCCCTCCTTGATGCTCCATCGTCATAGGGTGCCTTTGTTTGCATTCCAAAGCTTTCCTTGCTCTTCCGATGCATTGGCTCATTCATGTGCTAGCCATCCACTCAGCTGTAAATGTAGTGCCCAACCCGAGCTGTCTTCGACAATTACTGCTTGCATCGTTCATCAAGCTTGACCCTGCCCCCAAGTGTGGTACTGCTTGATTCATCATGAAGGATTTTCTCTCCTGGCTTCTTCTGAGAATTATCCTCTGATTGATTGTGTGCATCATGCCAATACCCAATCAAGATTGTTAATCAGTCATGAACTTGACTCTAGTTGAAACAGTACTCTTCAAGTACATGTTATCATCAGCCTTCTTGGAAATCATCCAGTCGTCCACACATGCATCTCATAACTTGCAGTAAAAAGGCTCATGGTTGTATGCTCAGTGCTCTTCTCATAGACTCCTTTCAACTCTTCTAATCAGATTATGAAAAGAAATGCCTCGGCCTCATCAATGATGCTGCTTTTATCACCCATACTCATGCGGTGAAGCGCTCATCTGGCTTCAAAAAAAATTATCCCACAGTCAGTCTTCGAGGTGGGTGCCTTCTTGACATTCATTCAATGTAGTTGTGTGATAACATCTGTCAACAACCATGTTTCAAAGAATGATAATATGAGATTGTCCTTTAAGTGCAACATTTTCCACAGTCAGTCTTGGTGGTATGCATTTTTTGCCATTCAATTGCTTTCATTCATGTATCCTCATCATCGCTAGCCATGTTTCAAAAGATGATGATAAGAAAGTGTCCTTCAGGTACATCTTTGTTTCTCCATTGCTGGCAGGGTTCCCTAGAGCATGGGCTATTTTGGAACGACATTGCCTCCAGTATGATCTGAATGTGCTCGTTCATCGGTTTATACTCAAGAAGGTTGTCCTTTGTCATTGTCAGATGCTAATCATAACTTTCCCGGACTTTGATGACTCATCATCTGATTCTTTCTTTGCCCCCAGCTGATTAGAATGTTGTTTGTTTTTCTTCTAAAGGTCCGCTGTATTGCCCCCAGGTGGTCAACGTTTCAAGGAGTGTCGAGAAATGTTGATGTCATTTTTCCAAGGATTTTGCAAACTCAATTGATGTTCTTGTTTGAAAATCCTTCTTGTTCTGGAATCAAATCTCATACTTCAAAGGTCATGTCTATTCAAGTCTTATTGTTTGAAATGAAATCAGAGAGATATCAGTTTTTGAAATTATTTTTTTTTTTGAAATTCAAACTTCTTTGGTCAAAGACCCAACACACTATTCAATGCAGTCCTTTGATTGTCTTGTATTTTGAAAACAAAAATGACCCGTTGTAAGATTTAAAATGACTTTTTCATGGTTCTTTGTGTCCACTTTAAACTCTGATTTTGGGTATATCTTTTGATGGTCTGTGATGAGGTGACCTTTAAAAAACAAAAATGCTCAAGTCAAAACTCAGGCTTTATCAAGAAAGGTTGTTTCTCTTCTTATAACTTGTTTTATCAGCATGCATAATAACCAATAGCTTAATTCATGAAGTCACGACCCTTATGGAAAAGCTCTTCAAGTTTTGAGAGCGCCATTTATCGGTTCAAATTGCTTGCTTGATTAAACAGGACTTTTAAAAGCACGTAATGCAGGCTATGGTTCATGGCTATGAAAGAAAAGGAATCTCAAAGGCTCAAAAGGTGTTTGAGGGTTTCAAAGACCTAGGATCAAACATCAATTATTCATCAACTCTCTTTCTCTTGTTGTCTTTGTAGAGGAAACGACATATAACCTTGTTAACCTCAAAGTTCAGACTTTTCTTAACATAAGTTATAATGCAAATCCACCTTTCCTTGATGAATAACCAACCTTAATCATCTGATAACATCATAGGCTTTATAATGGATACCAAAAGTCAACGCTTATAGCTTAATCTCCCTTTTTTTTTTAGTATTGACTTTTGTTGTGCCTTTCCTTGATTGAAATTTCTTTTGCTCTTCATAGACTTGATAGGCGTTCTCCTTCCTTTATCTTTAACTTGTATTTAAGTGAAGGCAAATTCAACTTCCTTTTTTCATTCTTTTTTTTTTCATAGCCTTCCTCAAAACTTTCTTATATGCCCCCAGTCTATGTGTCTACTTCTAGCTCTCTCTCAATCATTGGACTTTTGTTCTAAGCCTTTCCCTTTATCCATTAATTATATCAATGTCTCCAACATATCTCTCATCTGCCCCCAGTATGGGGTGTGATCCTAGTCAGGGTTTTTATGAAAAGAATATTCTATCCAGCTCAAAATGGGACTACAAGGGAGATAATTTTTAGAAAGTGAAAAGATATCAAAGATGGCCTTTTCTCATTTCAAGCAAGGTCGGTTAGAACCGATAAATTTTGACCTCATCTAGTGTAATGATTTGGACTTGTAAGAGTCATGATTCTCGAGTCCATAGCTACCGAAACCACTACATGTCATTATGCATACTGTTAAAACTTAGCTACATGATGTGTGGTTCAATTTATGTGTGAGCTCAAAATTTGTTTGGTCACCTCATGTCATCTCAACAAGAATCGAGTCATTTCTGTAATCAAAACACTTTTAATCTTCAGGATTGATTAACCTTTATCGTATGTTGGAGCTTGATCAAAATATTTTGTCAGAATAAACTGTTAAACATCTGTTGATTTCAAAACAACAAAAAGACGAAAGCAGGGCATGTTTCGTTGAAGGATGAGATGTGATATCAAAACAAAATGCAGAATTCCAAAACAATATGATTGACTGTTCATCACCATTCTTGAATCAGCTTTTTTGGCAATATTTGTGTTTTACCAAACACTTCCAATCACTTGTCATTCTGAAAATGATTCAACATCATCTTTTGCAAACTCAGCTCGATTCTTGAAACTCTTATCTGTTCAACTGAAATAGTCGAGGACCCCACCATGACATCACATCTGTTATCTGGATTATACCACCTAGAAATTAGTGGTTGCATGGGATTTGTCGGAGTCAAGCAAAATTCTGGAATCTGGCAGATGCTGGTTGACAAACTTAAATGGCAGAGGAATGTCCCATCTTGGCAAAGACATTTGAGCAATTGATTCTACCGTGAGACCTGGCTATACCACATAATTAAAGGGTTCACACCGTCGAAGTCATCTCCTGATTCACCTCTCATCATTGTTCTGGAATCCATGACAGAACCTTCAATCTTTCCTCTCTTCATAGCTTGTTTAATTCTTCGACAAATCCTCACAACATTATTTTAATGTTGCTGGGGTTGGTTGAGGATTGTTAGAAAACTTTTCAACAGCTTGGTAATCTTGGCAGCGCCCAGAAACTTGTAGTATCGCCACTACCGACGAGTGGAATCATGCCTTATCTCTTTTATGGGAGAAGCACCTAATGAATATAAAACTCATTTGTCCCCTCTTCGATTTCTCACTGACAGTGCAGCAAACAAACACTTATAGAGGAAGTCCTGCTCTGTTGAAGTTTCAGTATCCTTCATGTTTTTTAGTCTAGGCATGTCTCTTCTCTCTACTTTTGAGTTTTAATGCCGACATTGTTGGAGGAAAATCATAGATGATTTGAAACTACTGTATTCCTTCTTGGATTTCCCACTTGCGGATCCACAAACAGATTCCTGCCGAGAGAGCTCTGCTACGTTGAAGTTTGATGTCTGCTCATATTTTTCAGACCAGGTCTGACTCTTCAACCTACTAAAAGGTCTTCGTGTTGAAACTGATGAGAGAAATATTTATAGCATATGCAACTTATAAATCCCCTCTTGCACTCTCAACTTGCAGCATCATAAATAGATTTTTGTAGAAAGAGCTCTGTCACGTTGAAGTTCGACGACTGCTCATGTTTTCAGACTAGGCCTAAGTCCTCTGACTGCTACAATGCTTTCCTCGTTTCACTGGTGGGAAAAAATTTCAAAGCATGTGAAATTAATACATCCCCTTTTTGCATTTTCCATTGGCAGATCCACAAATAAATCTTCTATAGAGAGCTCTACCACATGGAAGTTCAGTGTCTGATCATGGTTTTTTCAGACCAACATCTTGTGCTGCTGAACTGGAGTTGAGCTCATAATTGGGGTAACTTCAAAACAGACTAATGCACCATGAACAGGAGGCTAGTAGTCGTTTGGTTCCATTAGATGATGTGGAGGCGATGAACACTTAACAGTGCAACTAGACAAGAATCAGAGTTGTCATTAGTTGATGACTGAAGGCATTGCTGCTGTTGTTCATGACTGAAAAGGAGAGGCGGCTTCAATTGGACGTGGACAAGCAGTGTTCCCACAGAAGACTGTGCAGACATTCTCTTTCCATTTGATGCTCAACACTTGTTCGAGCAGATCTGAGTCTAGCTACTTCACCTTTGATGCTCTCAACCTTAATCATATGAGCCTCTAACACCTTTCTTCAACTCCATCATTCTTCTCCAATCACGTACAACACAGCTTGTGCGGGGGAACCTACTTTTCGACCCGGTACATGCATGATAAATGTATGAACATGTAATCTATATGATGAACTCACCCTTCGAGAGGTGACAATATGGTCGTAACTCTTGTATGATGGACAAGAATTGTGATTTTTGCCCAAACTCTACAATGAAAATTTTCGGAGCAACGATCAATGTGTCACCCACAAGTCTTGAGTTCAAGATGCTTCAAGAAGGGTTTGCTCGGATGCAAAACAATAGCACATACATCCTAAAGACAAGCTCTATTCATTTTACGTGAGACAGGGTAGGTTTGCTACTTGGTCTCTAAAAAGGTCTCTTGTTGTCCCAGTGATCGCCTTCGTAAAGGCAATATAGGGGCCCAGTAGGTAATTGGTTGGCACGTGTCCAACTATTACCAGTCTAAGCACTCAACAAAGAGTTGGGGTTTACACAAACTTAAACCTTGACTCAAGTCGTAAGGTAAGCTGCTAGTCCCCCACCTAACCTAAAGCTGGTGTGTGCTTTTAAAAATTAAAACTTGTGATGCATGAGAGAATTATATACAATGCATGAATAAAACACAAATAAACAAAACAAAGCACAAAAAAAATAATAAAAAAAAAGTGAATACATCAAAACACAAAGCTTAGTCCGATAAAGTTGAAAACAGGATACCTGTCCCCAGTGGAGTCGCCATCCTGTCGCACCCCAAAAAAAAAATCCAAATCCAAAATCGGCGCGCGCAGCGTCGGCTGGCGATTTTTCTCGTTTGTGATGTTTTGCTGAATTTGATTCGTGGGAGTCGCCACCTAGTAATTGATTGAGGGCTACTAGGAAACCTGATGTACTGGTCTTGTCAGAGATTGCAGGTAAGGGACTGGTTGTGGTTAGGGAAGGTATTAGCACCCCTAACACACCCTACCTGAGGTAAGCTGCTTTGTGTTCTGATGTGATTTGAAAATTTAAAATATTAATTAAATTCTAAGGCTTGAATAAATCAGTTATTAAATCCCCAAATATATGTAGAAACTTGTTCTTACATTTTCGTGGAAAATACAACTTGATTTTATTTGTCCTTGAGATATTTAACCATATTTAAGAAAATTTAAAATATTAATTAAATTCTAAGGCTTGAATAAATCAGTTATTAAATCCCCGAATATATGTAAAAACTTATTCTTACATCTTCGTAGAAAATACAACTTGATTTTATTTGTCCTTTAGATATTTAACCATATTTAAATTAACAATTAATTCTTTTTGTCCTTCTTTTGTTTTTACAAATTAATAACATAAATAAAAATACAAACAAGCACACATCTCTTTTTATTATTTATTTTCTTTTTTTCTTTTACATTCACATATTACAAATTTAAAATAAATAAACAAAAATTACATTAAAACTTTAAAATTTACAAAATGGCCCCTAAAAACTCCAGAAATTGCAGGGAAGGACTCATGGGGCTGCGTGAACAGTTCCGGCGCGTGGATCCACGCACCAACGCACTGGCGGCGCGTGGGTCCACGCGCCGCCTCAAGAAAACCCAACAGCAAGGGGGCTGGATCGACTCCCTCTTCTCAGCCTCCCAACGCCGGCGGTGAAGATCACCGCCACCTGCAACAACAAAAAGAACTCACAAACAGCAATCGGTTTTAATTTTTTTGTTTTGCAGATCTGCTTCTCTCTTCGCAGATCGGTTTCCCATCCTTTGCTGTCTCGTCCTTCTTTGTTTCAGGTGGCAGCGGAGCTGGGGGTGAGATGCTGTCGACCGCCGTGTAGCTGCTGGTGGCCTGTGATGGCTACGGTGGAGCTGCGATGGAGAGGGTACGACGGTCCGATCTTCACTCCTCTTGGCCGATCTGGGGGGTGGTGTCGGTGCTGATGTTGTTGCTGAAGGAAGGAAATGCTGGAGGCGGCTGTTCCACGGTGGCTGTGAAGATGACCGCGGGTTTTGTGGCCGATTGAAGGGAAGCTAGGAGACCGTGGCTGAGGGGAGAAGGAGCAGCGGCTCTGTGTGCAGGCCGAAAGGGAAGATGACGGGGAGATGGGGGCTGCGAGGAAGGAGATTCTGGTGAGGGGCTGCTGTGGTGGATTTGTGAGGGGGCAGCGCTGGAGGAGAGGCTGGCGGTGGAATCGCCCGGAGGGGAAGGAAGAAAAGAAAGAAAAAAAAAATGAGCGGCGGTTTGGGGGGAAGGGACTGTTTGGCCGGTGTCCAAAAATACAAGGGTGGCTGCTGTCTTGCTTCAGGAGAAGAAAAATCGGGGAGAAAAATTCAAAAACCAAACGGGGGAGGGGCTGTTCGGTTTTGGAGGAGAAGGGAGAGCATTTGTGTGGCTTCGGGTGCAGAAAAAAAATAATCAATCCGGGGAAGGGGTTGTTCGGTTTTGGAGGAAAAGGGAGAGCATTTGTGTGGCTTCGGGTGCAGGCCTTGGATTTGCTGGTTGAAGGGGAAAAAGATGGGGGGGGGAAACTCTCTAGCACTGGGGAGAGTGTGTGGCCGGTTTATGAGGGCAAAGAGAAGAAAAATTAATTACAAAAGGGGCAGGAAAAGAAGACCCACTAGTGGGGCTGCGTTCATCATTTTTAGCCGAAAGAGAGGGATTAAATAATGGTCTTGGGCCAGGGGCAACGGCTAGTTTCGGGTGAAGAGAAAAATCTTAGGTTGCCCCCTTCTTTCAAAATTCAAAATTCCCTGCACATAGATAAAAATATTGTTTCGGCCTCAAAATTGGTCCCTTAATTTTCTTTTTTTTTTGTAAAATCTGATTTTTCTTGTTTTTTTGTATTTTTTGAAAACGAGCAATATCAACGTCGACTCAAATACGAAAAATAAATTATTTTAAAAATGACGCGTGAAAAGTAGAACGCGTTCGAAAGACCCTTAAAAATTTAAAAAAAAAAAAAAAAATTTAGACGACGTTGAAAATGCTAAAATGACAAAAATATATTAAAAACATATTTTTTTTGGATTTTCTTTGTTTTTCTCTATTTTTGGATTTTTTGAAAATATATCAAAAACATGGGTCAAAAATTGGGTAGCAACATTGTTTTTGGATTTTTCAAAAATTTTATAAAAAAGATGGGTCAAAAATTGGGTAACAACACCAATGTCTCCAAGTCTCCTCTATTGTAACTTTCAATGGTCGAAGGTCGAACCACTAGAAGTTGTTGAAGATGTCTCTTGGTGTCTCAATATGACTAATCATCCATAAGTATAACATAGGGACACAACATCTCATTACTCCCCTGCCATTTATTCTGCATTGGTTGAGTGACAACATGGTTTCGACCAAAATTGCTGAAGAGGGATTGATTTGGTCATGCTCGTATTCTAAAAATATGCTTGCGGCTTCCAAACTGATGACCCCAATTTCATATGGAAACAATACGAGGCCAAAAATGGCGAAAGCCACCAATCGGTATAGTTCGTCTCCTAATCTGCCTTCCTCAGAATTTTTCTTCATCCTAGCTTCAATGACCTTCCATTTAAAACCCCCATTAGCTATTCTGCATAGACTGATCATTCTCAGGCCTAATAACTTTACCACCTCCGCGGCTGTGCCTTCAAAATTTCGTCTGAGGTAAATCCTCTCATATTCCTCCAAAGTAGGTGTCATATTTATGCTCCCAAAAGTAAAACATCGATAACTAGGATCCTAAAAGGTTACTAGGGCTTTGATTGCTGTTGTTTGTAAGGGTAACCTCATTAGTTGAGCAATTCTTCCATATTGCCTTTCGAAAAGTGTATCGTCAACATATCTCATTATGGACCATATTTTCTCCAAGTCATTAATTGTGTGATTTATTTTGGTAATCTCGGGTAATGTACTGATACTCAGTCATGATTTCAGTTCAACCTACAATGAAGATTTTTACATGATTAAATGCAACACGCAAATGACAATAAAGTAATATATATCCTAAGGTCACGTTCTAATCATTATGTGAGACAAAAAGGTAGGTTTTCTACCTAGTCCCAAAAAAAGGTCTCATATCTGCCCAGTGACGGCCTTCGTAAAGGCAGTATGGGGGCGTTGCAAAGAACAGTTAAGGCACGTATGCCCACCATTACCAAGCAGGCTCTCAGATATGAGTTGGGTGTTTCACGCATCTGAACCTGACCAATAGTTATAGGGCAGATCGTTAATTCCCCACTTAACTTAGAAGCTTGTGTATTCGTTTCAACACATTAAAGCATTGACATTATGAACATATATATGTACAGGAATTAAAGCGCATAAGCAATGCATATTAAAATTAGACATGGAAAACCACAACAAATAAAACACAATAATCAGAAACAAAAACACAATAATCAGAAAAAAAACAAAGCTTAGTCAACAAATTCCCCAGTGGAGTCGCCATTCTGTCGCACGTGTGCGGCGGCGCGGCGATCGTCCACCCTCAAGGAATAAAAAAATAAATATGGATTTATTCCTGGAAAATATGTAGAGATAAGGAATTCTTGTCTCCGATTAGTGGAAAATGTGAATGGGAGTCGCCACCTAGTATTCTGGTTGCGATGAACCCTAACTGGTCTTTAGAGATCGGGTACGGAGACTGGTTGCGTAAAGAGAAGGTATTAGCACCCCAACTACGCCCTACCTAAGGTAGGCTGCATTGTTTTAATGTCTCATAAAATCT